>JARQOD010008969.1:0-33368 GCA_033576555.1 Oophaga sylvatica
TAGTTTCCAAAATGTGGTGACATGTGGGGGGTTTCCACTGTTTAGGCACATCAGGGCCCCTCCAAACGCGACATGGCGTCCGTTCGCAATTCCAGCCAATTTTGGTTTGGAAAAGTCAAACGGCGCTCCTTCCCTTTCGAGCCCTGTCTTGCGCCCAAACAGTGGTTCCCCCCCACATATGGGTTATCGGCGTACTCAGGACATGTTGGACAACAACTTTTGTGGTCCAATTTCTCCTCTTACCCTTGGGAAAATAAAAATTTTGGGACTAAAACATCATGTTTGTGGAAAAAATATGATTTTTTTTCTTCACGGCTCTACATTACAAACTTGCGTGAAGCACTTGAGGGTTCAAAGTGCTCACCACACATCTAGATAAGTTCCTTAGGGGGTCTAGTTTCCAAAATGTGGTGACATGTGGGGGGTTTCCACTGTTTTGGCACATCAGGGGCCCTCCAAACGCGACATGGCGTCCGTTCGCAATTCCAGCCAATTTTGTTTGGAAAAGTCAAACGGCGCTCCTTCCCTTTCAAGCCCTGCCGTTCGCCCAAACAGTGGTTCCCCCCCACATATGGGGTATCAGCGTACTCAGGACATGTTGGACAACAACTTTTCTGGTCCACTTTCTCCTCTTACCCTTGGCAAAATAAAATTTGGGGACTAAAACATCATGTTTGTGGAAAAAATATGATTTTTTTTCTTCACGGCTCTACATTACAAACTTGCGTGAAGCACTTGAGGGTTCAAAGTGCTCACCACACATCTAGATAAGTTCCTTAGGGGTCTAGTTTCCAAAATGGGGTCACATGTGGGGGGTTTCCACTGTTTAGGCACATCAGGGGCCCTCCAAACGCGACATGGCATCCGTTCGCAATTCCAGCCAATTTTGGTTTGGAAAAGTCAAACGGCGCTCCTTCCCTTTCAAGCCCTGCCGTGCACCCAAACAGTGGTTCCCCCCCACATATGGGGTATCAGCGTACTCAGGACATGTTGGACACACAACTTTTGTGGTCCAATTTCTCCTCTTACCCTTGGGAAAATAAAAATTTGGGGACTAAAACATCATGTTTGTGGAAAAAATATGATTTTTTTTCTTCACGGCTCTACATTACAAACTTGCGTGAAGCACTTGAGGGTTCAAAGTGCTCACCACACATCTAGATAAGTTCCTTAGGGGGTCTAGTTTCCAAAATGGGGTCACATGTGGGGGGTTTCCACTGTTTAGGCACATCACGGGCCCTCCAAACGCGACATGGCGTCCGTTCTCAATTCCAGCCAATTTTGGTTTGGAAAAGTCAAACTGCGCTCCTTCCATTCCGAGCTCTGCCGTGTGCCCAAACAGTGGTTTTCCCTCACATTTGGGGTATCGGCGTACTCAGGAGAAATTGCACAACAACTTTATCAGTCATTTTTCTCCTTTTTCCCTTGTGAAAATAAAAAAAATGTTTGTAAAAGATCATTTTTGTGACTAAAAAGTAAAATGTTCATTTTTTCCTTCCACGTTGCTTCAGCTCCTGTGAAGCTCCTGTGAAGCACCTGAAGGGTTAATAAACTTCTTGAATGTGGTTTTGAGTACCTTGAGGGGTGTAGTTTTTAGAATGGTGTCACTTTTGGGTATTTTCTGCTATATAGACCCCTCAAAGTGACTTCAAATATGAGGTGGTCCCGAAAAAAAATGGCTTTGTAAATTTTGTTGTAAAAATGAGAAATCGCTGGTCAACTTTTAACCCTTATAATTTCCTAACAAAAAAAATTTTGTTTCCAAAATTGTGCTGATGTAAAGTAGACATGTGGGAAATGTTATTTCTTAACTATTTTGTGTGACATATTTCTCTGTTTTAAGGGGAATAAAAATTCAAGTTTGAAAATTGAAAAATTTTCAAAATTTTTGCCATATTTGCGTTTTTTTCATAAATAAACGCAAGTTATATGGAAGAAATTTTACCACTATCATGAAGTACAATATGTCACGAGAAAACAATCTCAGAATCGCGAAGATCCGTTGAAGCGTTCCAGAGTTATAACCTCATAAAGAGACAGTGGTCAGAATTGTAAAAATTGGCCCGGTCATTAACGTGCAAACCACCCTTGGGGGTGAAGGGGTTAAGGTTAGGGTTACAATTAGGGTTGGAATTAGGGTTGGGATTTAGGTTAGGATTAGGGTTGGGATTAGGGTTAGGGGTGTGTTGGGGTTAGGGTTGGAGCTAGAATTGAGGGATTTCCACTATTTAGGCACATCAGGGGGTCTCCAAACACGACGTGGCGTTCAAAAAGTCAAATGGAGCTCCCTCCCTTCCGAGCCCTGCCGTGCGCCCAAATAGTGGTTTACCCCAACATATGGGGTATCATCGTACTCACAACAAATTGCACACCAATTTTGAGGTTCTAATTTCTCCTGTTACCCTTGTGAAAATAAAAAATAGCTGGCTAAAAAATCATTTTTGAAAAAAAAAATATTTTTTATTTTCACAGCTCTGGGTTTATAAATTTCTGTGAAACACTTGGGGGTTCAAAATGCTCACCACACAGTTCCTTAAGGGGTCTAGTTTCCAAAATGGGGTCACTTGTGGGGGGTTTCCACTGTTTAGACACATCATGGGGTCTCCAAACACGACGTGGCTTTCAAAAAGTCAAATGGCGCTCCCTACCTTCCGAGCCCTGCCGTGCGCCCAAATAGTGGTTTACCCCAACATATGGGGTATCAGCGTACTCAGGACAAATTGCACACCAATTTTGGGGTTCTAATTTCTCCTGTTACCCTTGAGAAAATAAAAAATAGCTGGCTAAAAATCATTTTTGAGAAAAAAAAATATTTTTTATTTTCACAGCTCTGGGTTTATAAATTTCTGTGAAACACTTGGGGGTTCAAAATGCTCACCACACATCTAGATAAGTTCATTAAGGGGTCTAGTTTCCAAAATGGGGTCACTTGTGGGGGGTTTCCACTGTTTAGGCACATCAAGGGCTCTGCAAACAGAACATGACGGCCGCAGAACATTCCATCAAAGTCTGCGTTACAAAATGGCGCTCCTTCCCTTCCAAGCACTCCCATGTGCCCAAACAGTGGTTTCACCCCACATATGGGGTATCAGCGTACTCAGGAATTATTGCACAGCAACTTTTTGGGTCCAATTTCTCCTGTTACCCTTGAGAAAATAAAAAAATAGCGGGCTAAAGAATCATTTTTGAGGAAAAAAATGATTTTTTATTTTCACGGCTCTACGTTTATAAATTTCTGTGAAGCACTTGGGGGTTCAAAGTGCTCACCACACATCTAGATAAGTTCCTTAAGGGGTCTAGTTTCCAAAATGGTGTCATTTGTGGGGGGTTTCCATTGTTTAGGCATATCAGGGGCTCTCCAAACGCGACATGGCGTCCAATTTCAATTCCAGCCAATTTTGGTTTTAAAAAGTCAAACGGCGCTCCTTCCCTTCCAAGCCCTGCCGTGCGCCCAAACAGTGGTCCCACCCCACATATGGGGTATCCGCGTACTCAGGACAAATTGGACAACAACTTTTGTGGTCTAATTTCTACTGTTACCCTTGGGAAAATAAAAAATTGGGGACTAAACGATCAGGTTTGTGGAAAAAATATGACTTTTTATTTTCATGCCCGGGAGTTATAAGCTTCGGTGAAGCACTTGGGTGTTCAAAGTGCTCACCACACATCTATATAAGTTCCTTAGGGGGTCTAGTTTCCAAAATGGTGTCACTTGTGGGGGGTTTCCACTGTTTAGACACATTATGGCCTCTACAAACGCGACATGGCGTCCAGCCAATTCTGAGTTGAAAACGTCAAACGGCGCTCCTTCCCTTCCAAGCTCTGCCATGCACCCAAACAGTGGTTTACCCCCACTTATGTGGTATCAGCATGCTCAGGACAAATTGCACAAAAACTTTTGGGGTCTTGTTACCCTTGGGAAAATAAAAATTGGGGTGAAAAGATTGTTTTTGTGGAAAAAATATTATTTTTTATTTTCACTGTTCTATGTTATAAACTCCTGTGAAGCACTTGGAGGTTCAAAGTGCTCACCACACATCTAGAGGAGTTCCTTAGGGGGTCTAGTTTCCAAAATAGGGTCACTTGTGATGGGTTTCCACTGTTTAGACACATCAGGGCCTCTACAAACGCGACATGGCGTCCAGCCAATTCTGCGTTGAAAAAGTCAAATGTCGCTCCTTCCCTTGCGACCTCTGCCGTGCACCCAAAAAGTGGTTTACCCCCACATATGGGGTATCGGCTTATTCAGGAGAAATTGCACAACAAATTTTGTGGTTCATTTTTTCTTTTAACAGTTGTGAAAATAAAAATAATTGGTTCCGAAGTAAAGTTTTTGCAAAAAAAGTTAAATGTTAATTTTTTCCTTCCACATTGCTTCAGTTCCTGTGAAGCACGTAAAGGGTTAATAAACTTCTTGAATGTGATTTTGAGCACCTTGAGGGGTGCAGTTTTTAGAATGGTGTCACTTTTGAGTATTTTCTATCATATAGACCCCTCAAAGTGACTTCAAATGTGATGTGGTCCCTAAAATAAAAATGGTGTTGTAAAAATGAGAAATCGCTGGTCAAATTTTAACCCTTATAACTTCGTAACAAAAAAAAAATTTGTTCCGAAAATTGTGCTCCTGTAAAGTAGACATGTGGGAAATGTTACTTATTAAGAAATTTGTGTGACATATCTCTCTTATTTAAGGGCATAAAAATTTAAAATTTGAAAATTGTTAAATTTTCAAAATTTTCGCCATATTTCCTTTTTTTTTCTAAAATAAACACAAGTCATATCAAAGAAATTTTACCACTAACGTGAAGTACAATATGTCACGAAAAAACATTCTCAGAATCAGCGGGATTCGTTAAAGCGTTCCAGAGTTATAACCTCATAAATTGACAGTGGTCAGAATTGTAAAAATTGGCCCTGTCATTAAGCTGCAAAATGGCTCTGTCACTAAGGGGTTAAATTCAAACTTAATAATTTATTTTTTTTCATAAAAAGTTTACACAGGCTTTTTACAATTACCTTTGATTGTTGGCATTCTGCACACAAATAACAAAGAAGCTTTACATTACTTTTACTAAAACATGAAATTTAACTTTTTGAAAACAATATTTATAAATCAACAAATGAAAAATCATAAAAACTTCAACCTTTTTAGAAAGAAAAAAGAAAAAAACTGAACATGTTCATGCGTTTTTACACTGAACACAATAATAAGACACATGTTCTTTACACAGATACTTAGAACATCCAGCACATGTCAAATTAGTCTTATTGTCACAGGAAGATGGACAGAAGCTACATCTCTTCCTTTATTTGCTGGTAGCTGTGCTGCTGGTAGCTGTGCTGGTGGAGGCCGTGGATGTGGAGTCTCTTTCTTGAGCATGCTGGACACTTTTTACAATGGCTGTTGCTCCTTCACTTCTGGGGGTCACTTTTCTGCTCTCAATATATGGCCTAACCAGGGATTTTCCCAATTCCTCAAGAAATAATCTTCTTTTATGCAGCTTATTCCGGTTCCAATCGGGGTCGATTTCTCTCCATAAGACAAATGCATTGCATGCAGAAAAGTCCAGTATGTTATAAAATAAAATCATTGGCCACCGATTGGTTTTGCATTTGCATGTATATGTTGATATTGCTTGGTCTAAAGTATCAACTGCTCCCTTTGTGGCATTATAATCCAAAATAATATCAGGCTTTCTGTCTTCTCTATCACTTACGGCATTGTGATGGTGCATTGTGCTCATTAGAATTACTTGTTTGTTTGTTTTTTGAACATAAGAAGCAACAGTTGTATTTCCAGATAATTAAAAAGTAGAACTGTACACCTCTCTCTTGCTAAGGATACCTTGCGGTAGTTCAGGTTTGCTTTTTCTTATAGTACCCAGCATGATAAGTTGTTTTTTCTTCAACATCTGGCCTAGTTGATAGGATGTAAAAAAGTTGTCACATGTGACATTTTGTCCTTTTAGTCCATGAGTCAAATCGAGAACAACACGCATACCCTCTCAAACAGAAAATGGATAATACTAGATAATTACTTGCTTACTGATAAGAACAGTGAAACCACCACCATTTTGAGATGAAGTACACATAAAAAACATAACTTTTGCAGTCAGAAATAATCAGAGACCTGTAGAACAGTATAAAATGCTATCGGGTCATATTGACCCGAACAGTACAAGTGCAACAATCAACGTGTAGCAAAAAGTAAACAAAAAAAAACAAAAACAAAAAAAATATATAGAGCTCCACAAATGAGGAGAAGTCAAGATACCACTAGTTTCAAATCCTCATATAAAAAAATCTACAGGGTCTCAAAAATCATTTCGGGTCATATTGACCCGAACTGTACAGCAGGGTTAATCTTCAACTTTCTTAACTGTAAATTTGATCGGTAGTGCCCAAATTTTATCATGCCATTGTATGCTAGAATAGATAATGGATGCCATGTCGTGTTAACAGAGCCCCTGAATTGCCAGTGGAAACCACCCACAAGTAACCCCATTTTTGAAACTGAAGACATCAAGGAACTTACCTAGAAGTGTGGTGAGCACCTTGAACATACGTGCTTCACTGAATTTTATAACATTTCCCTGCAAAAATGTTGCTTTAGATCCAGATTTTTCCTTTTCACAAAGGTAACAGGACAAAGTACATGGAGCATCAATTAAATTATGAAGGATAATTGTGGGTGGAATAGATTTTGGATGCCATGTCGCATTAGAAAAGCCCCTGATATGCCAAAACAGCAGAAACTCCCACAAGAGACCCCATTTGGAAACAGTTACTCTTGAGGAATTAATCTAGGAGTGAAATTAGCACTTTAATCTTCAGGTGATACACAGAATTGAATGACATTGGGCTGAGTTAATGGAAAATTAAAAATTTCTCCACTAAAATGTTGCTTTAGTTTTTCATTTTCAAAATAGATAATAGGAGAAAATGAACCATAGAATGTATTATTGAGTTTCTACGGAGTATGACAATACCCCATATGTGGTTGAAAGCTACTTTTAAGGCACAGTGGAATTCTCAGAAGAGAAGGGGTGCCATACAGGAGTTCAAATTTTACTGCAATGGTCTGAGGGTAAATTGGCAGAAAAGTTGATGTGTCAGAACGTTAGACTCTGCCATAATTGACCCCATTTTTCAAACTACACCTCATATTTTATTTATTTAGGGGTGACACCACATGTGCCTCACATAATTTTTTACCATTAGGCGGTGAAGAAAGAAAGAAATAATAGTTTCATTTACACCGCTAAAATTTGGTTTCAGACAAAAGTTTTTAAGTTTTATAAGAACTTATAGGAAAAAAACATTGACCTCACAGTTTGTTGTGCAATTTCTCCTGAGTGTGCCAATGCACTAAATTTAATCAGGAACTACCATCTGGGAACACAGTGGAAAGCACAGAAGGGAATGTGTGCCATATTGTAGTCTAGATTTGGCTGCTGTTATTGTTTGCTGGTGCTTTGACCCACTGGAAAAACCCTTGAGGTACCAAAACAGCAAAACACCCCTATAAGTGACCTTTTACAAACTACACCTCTCAATGAATTCATCTAAGGGTGCAGAATTTTATACCATTGGGCAGTGAAGAAAAAAAGATTTAAAATTTTCACATGGGAAATAAGTAAAACTGGTAACAAAATGTGGCTGTGCAGTACCGCATAGCCTCACAACGAGACTCAGTAGGGAAGGAACACTACTTGATTCTTGGAGAACAAATTATCATATAAAGAGTCCCTAACTGCCAGAATTGCAAAATCTCCCGTCACTTTACCCCATATTGAAAATTACACCCCTCTGGGAGTTTATCTACAGGTATAGTGATGATTTTTACTTCATGGGTGTTTTCCAGAAACAAGCAGGTTGCTGAATTAAAAGTGCAAATCTGCCATTGTAATATACATTGCAGTGCCCAGTATGTGGCAGTGCCCAGTACAGTCATGGCCAAAAGTTTTGAGAATGACACAAATATTATATTTTCACATGATCTGCTGCCCCCTGGTTTTTATGTGTGTGTTTGACAGATGTTTTTATCACAGACAGAAATATAATTGCAAACATATGAGTAACAAAAACTTATATTGACAGTTAGAATGAGTTAATGCAGCAAGTCAATATTTGCAGTGTTGATCCTTCTTCTTCAGGACCTCTGCAATTCTCCCTGGCATGTTCTCAATCAACTTCTGGACCAAATCCTGACTGATAGCAGTCCATTCTTGCACAATCAATGCTTTCATTTTGTCAGAATTTTTAGGTTTTTGTTTGTCCACCCGTCTCTTGATGATTGACCACAAGTTCTCAATGGGATTAAGATCTGGGGAGTTTCCAGGCCATGGACCCAAAATCTCTATGTTTTGTTCCCTGGACCATTTAGTTATCACCTTTGCTTTATGGCAAGGAGCTCCATCATGCTGGAAAAGGCATTGTTGATCGCCAAACTGCTCTTGGAGGGTTGGGAGAAGTTGCTCTTGGAGGACATTCTGGTACCATTCTTTATTCATGGCTGTGTTTTTAGGCAAGACTGTGAGAGAGCCGATTCACTTGGCTGAGAAGCAACCCCACACATGAATGGTTTCAGGATGCTTAACAGTTGGCATGAGACAAGACTGGTGGTAGCGCTCACCTTGTCTTCTCCGAATGAGGCGTTTTCCTGATGTCCCAAACAATCGAAAAGGGGATTCATCAGAGAAAATAACTTTACCCCAGTCCTCAGCAGTCCACTGCCTGTACCTTTTGCAGAATATCAGTCTGTCCATGATGTTTTTTCTGGAGAGAAGTGGCTTCTTTGCTGCCCTCCTTGAGACCAGGCCTTGCTCCAAGAGTCTCCGCCTCACAGTGCGTGCAGATGCACTCACACCTGCCTGCTGCCATTCCTGAGCAAGCTCTGCACTGCAGGTAGCCCGATCCCGCAGCTGAAACACTTTTAAGAGACGGTCCTGGCGCTTGCTGGTCTTTCTTGGGCGTCCTGGAGCCTTTTTGGCAACAATGGAACCTCTCTCCTTGAAGTTCTTGATGATGCGATAGATTGTTGACTGAGGTGCAATCTTTCTAGCTGCGATACTCTTCCCTGTTAGGCCATTTTTGTGCATTGCAATGATGACTGCACGTGTTTCTTTAGAGATAACCATGGTTAACAGAACAGAAACAATGATGCCAAGCGCCAGCCTCCTTTTAAAGTGTCCAGTGGTGTCATTCTTACTTAATCATGACAGATTGATCTCCAGCCATGTCCTCATCAACACCCACACCTGTGTTAATGGAGCAATCACTGAAAAGAGGTTAGCTGGTCCTTTAAAGGCAGGGCTGCAATGATGTTGAAATGTGATTTGGGGGATAAAGTTCATTTTCTAGCCAAATATTGACTTTGCAAGTAATTGCTGTTAAGCTGATCACTCTTTATAACATTCTGGAGTATATGCAAATTGCCATTAGAAAAAGTGAAGCAGTAGACTTTGTAAAAATTAATATTTGTGTCATTCTCAAAACTTTTGGCCATGACTGTACAATGTGCCCAGCAAGTGCATTTGGTTTTGTGAGTCAAAATTTGGGGATTTTGGGGGGAGAGGCGAGAAGCCATAGCAGTTTTCCTGTGCTTTTGAGTTGCCAGTGCAGTGAAAGCCTCCTATATTTTCATTAAGAGATGACAAACCTGAGTGTGGACTTGCTTTTTTGTGGATTGAGTTGAAGTTTTTGTTGGGAACATTTTACATAACATTTTGAATCATGTTTAGCATGTGCTCTACGCTAAGCACTTATGTGGGGGTTTCCATCTATATCTCTGATTGACATCATTCAGATGACACCTCCAATGGAGCCAATCACTATAAAGAGGCAGCAGAGTTACTCCGCTGGCCTCGTTTCAGCGGTGTTCTTATTTTCAGACATGCACAAAACTGTGGATGACAGGTAGGGTTGAGCGATACTTTCCGATATCAAGAAGTATCGGATTGTAATGGGTATCGCCGATACCCGATTCCGATACCGGAAATCCATTGTAAGTCTATGGGACAGAAATATCGTAACTAAAAAAACCTCTTTCTTTCCTTGTAAACACTAAATATACACACATAGAATACATATATATATATATATATATATATATATATATATATATATACATGTCATTGTGACATATATATACATATATTTATAGTTTATACACTTCTACATAGTAAAATAGCCTCTGATTCAATTGCCGGGTAAAGCCGGCTTTTGTGAAAAGACAGAAGCACCCGACATGAAATGACACTTGGTTTACATAGAGTTAACCATGTATTTTCATGTAGTTTGATATCTGATTTGCACAATTACATGAGTGTATGTGTGCAAAATTTCACACCTGTAGGGGTTAATTAAAGGTGTAAATTCGTTGTAAAAAAAACAGACTTTTTGCTACGAATTTACACCTTTAATTAACCCCTACAGGTGTGAAATTTTGCACACATACACTCATGTAATTGTTAGTGAAAACAATAGATCAAACAACTTGAAATGACATGGTTAACTCTATGTAAACCATGTGTCATTTCATGTCGGGTTCTGCATTTTCACAAAAGCCGGCAATTGAATTAGCGGCTATTATACTATGTAGAAGCGTATGAACTATAAATATAAATATATATATATATATATATTATATATATATATGTGTCACAAATTCAATGACATGTATATATATATATATGAGGTGTAAAATTGTTGAATAAAAATGCGTGGGCTCCCGCCCTTTTTTCTCAACCAGACAGACAAAGCCAGCGAGTGGGGGCAGATAATAATAGCCCAGAGAGGGACCATTATTTTTGCCCCCCCCCTGGCTACTAACATCTGCCCCCAGACACCCCAGAAAAGACAAATCTATAATTAGATTCGCCCTTTCTGGCACTTTGCCCATCTATTCCCATTGCCCTGTAGCGGTGGCGAATGGGTTAATATGGGGGTTAAAGCCACCTTGCTATTGAAAGATGACCTTAAGCCAGGTTAATAATTGAGAGCTGTCAATTAGACAACTATCAATTATTAATCCTATTGCATGAAATAAAAATAAAACACACACACTTTAATTAAAAATCATTTTAATGAAATAAAGACACATGTTTTTGACCATCTTTTATTTTACTGCAAAAACCATTTCCTGTAATAAAAATAAATAAAAAAGCAAAATTATTCTTACCTATCCCATGCACAGTCAGGTCCCACAGTGTAATCCTGCAGAAAGGGTTAATGTTTACTGCAGGGACCGCAGCTAATGCTGCAGCCTCACAGTAAACCCCCAAATGAATGAGCTCCTCTCCTGGCTGACAGGAGAGGAAGTGGAAAGCTTAATTGATTGCTTTCCACTTTCACTTCAGGTCAGCCAGGGACACAATCAGTGATGTCAGAGGGAACTGTTAACCAGCCTGATGAAGCAGACTGCTGAGGCATGGTATTTAAGGCTGTTAAGGAGCCAATATCCATGGACCTTGCCAGCAGCGTCGGACTGGAGTACCTTGGACCCACCAGAGAAAAATTATTCTTGGGGCCCACCATCATACTTCCCAACCTTTGAAGAAGGGAAAGAGGGACAAAGGCTGTGGCACGCTGTGCCTGCTGCAGCAAATTTTAGGCCATGCCACGTTGCACCACAGACTGTCCAGGAGTTGGTGGATGCTTTAGTCCAGGTGTGGGAGGAGATCCCTCAGGAGACCATCCGTCGTGCTCATCAGGAGCATGCCCAGAAGTTGTAGGGAGGTCATAGAGCATACCTCCCAAATTTTGAAGACAGGAAAGAGGGTTAAAGGTGCAAATTTTAGGCCACGCCCCGACCACACCCATTTCACAACTAACCACACCCATATCCTCGCCTCAAGCGTACCCATTTAGCACTGCTGATCACACTGACTGGTAATGAGGGCACAGTGGCTGGTACTGAGGAAAAGAAAGAAAGAGCAGCGAGAGAGAAAGAACAAACAGAGAAAGAAAGAGGAAAGAAAGAAAAGAGAGAAAGAAAGAACAGAGAGAAAAAAGAACAGAGAGTGAGAAAGAAAGAACAGAGAGCGAGAAAGACTAGAGAGAGAAAGAAAGACTAGAGAGAGAGCCAGAGGCGTAGCTAGGGTTTTGGTTTAGTGGGGGCGAAACTTCTGAGTGGGCCCCTAATCAGAGAACCTCAGCAAATGACCGCGCTGTTGCCAAAAATAATCTATATATAAAAAGACCAATATTGATATTACCGCCATATGGTCTGTGGTAAATAATACCATTCCTACAGAACATATAATAGATTACAGCACAGGTACAGATAATGACTTACCGCTGATGTTCTTTCTAATGGAATTGTTCACTTTTCATGTCTTTTCCATCTGGCCCAGACTGACATGACGACTTCTCCAGCCAATACTCGACTGCAGAGATTACAACAAAGACACATTTCACTTCTCATATTTTTAGCACTGTCACGGTCACCAATTGGACTATTCTCAACCTGCACAAACTCCTCATCCTGCTGATACCCCAATACTGAGCCGCTGCTGCCATATGTGTCCCTATTTCTGCACCTGATACCCCAATACTGAGCCGCTGCTGCCGTATGTGTCCCTATTACTGCACCTGATACCCCAATACTGAGCTGCTGCTGCCGTATGTGTCCCTATTACTGCACCTGATACCCCAATACTGAGCCGCTTCTGCCGTATGTGTCCCTATTACTGCACCTGCTGTGTGGTTCTGTGTGACCTCTAAATTCTAAAGCACCCCTCTAGAATATAGTAATGCCGGGTGCAAGTGCCCTAGAAAACAGTGCCCACATTTTGTCCCCTAGACTGTAATAATGCCCTGTGTGCCCCTTTGACAGTCACAGTAACCTGAGTTCCCCTATAACAATAAGTGTCCACTTTACATTTAATAATTTCCCAAGTCTCCCCCTGTACATCTCCCCTATACACAGAATAATGCCCCTCACTGGATATATACTGACCCCTTAATGTCCCCAAACTATTTAATGGGTCCAACACTGTATGATGGCCCCTAGATAGCATCCATACAGCATAATTCACCAGATAGTGCTCAATATAGTATAATGCACCCCCATAGGCAGCCTCTATATTATAATAAACCCCCATATGCAGAGTCTATAATATAATGCACCACCATAGGCAGCCGCTATATTATAATGCACCCCCATAGACAGCCTCTGTAGTATAATGCTTCCCCATAGGGAGTCTCTGTAGTATAATGCACCCCAATATGGAGCCTCTGTAGTATAATGCAGCCCCCATATACAGCTTTTGTAGTATAATGCACCCCCCATATACAGCCTCTGTAGTATAATGCAACCCCATTAAAAAAAAAAAAACAATACTCACCTCCCGGCTCCTGTGCTGCTCACTGTTCTCCCTCTCAGCGTCTGACAGCGGGCGCCGGCAGGTGACGTTATTGCGCCCGCTGTCAGACGCTGAGAGGGGATTATGGGAGAGAAGGAGCGCTCGCTCCTTCTCTCTCTATGCAGTCAGCTGTATCGGCTGGATGCCGATACAGCTGACCCTCCGATGACGGGTGGTGGGCCCACTACTGGCACCGGACGCCCCCACTGCCTGTTCAGGCCCCATAGCTTCCGGGCGGCAGAGCAGGGAGAGCGATTCTCCCTGCTCTGCCGCAGAATGTAACTGTATCGGCGTGCTGTGCACGCCGATAGTTACTGTAGCGTAGCTCCGGGTGGGCCCCCTCAGAGCGCAGGGCCCGGGGCCACTGCCCCCTCTGCCCCGCGACCTATCCTTTCAAATCAGGGCCCACCACGCAGGAGCTGGGGCCCACCGGAGGTTTCTCCGGTGTCCCGGTGGCTCAGTCCGACCCTGCTTGCCAGCCTGATAATACCAGGCTACAGCAGTCTGCTTATCTTGGCTGGTTAACAAAAATAGGGGATCCCCTCGAAAAAAATTGGCGTGGGGTCCCCCCTATTTTTGTTAACCAACCAGATGAAGCAGACTGCTGAGACCTGGTTTTTCAGGCTGTTAAGGATCCAATATCCATGGACCTTGCCAGCCTGATAATACCAGGCCACAGCAGTCTGCTTAGCTTGGCTGGTTAACAAAAATAGGGGATCCCCTCGAAAAAAAAATGGCGTAGGGGTCCCCCCTATTTTTGTTAACCAGCCAAGTAAAATGCAGACTGCTGCGGCCTGGTATTAAAAGACTGTCAAGGCCCATGGATTTTGGCCCTCAACAGCCTGATAATACCAGGCTACAGCAGCCCCACATTTGGCGCATCAAAAGATGTGCCAATTGTGGCACTTTACCCGGCTCTTCCCAATTGCCCTGTAGCGGTGGCAAGTGGGGCAATAAGGGGTTAATGTCACCGTTTATTGCACGGTGACAATAAGCCCGGTTAATAATGGAGAGGCGTCAATAAGACACCGATCCATTATTAATCCCAAAGTTTTTAAAGGTTTAAAAAAATACAAAGCAAGAAAAAAGTATTTTAATGAAATAAAAGAGACAACACAGTTTTCATTTCTTTTATTACTCTCTCATTCCTGCGACACCATCGATCTCCTGTAAAAAATGGAAAAAAACAAACCAACAGTATACCACCTGTCCGACGCAGTCCATAGTAACGAGTGTCCCATGACGATCCAGCTCTGCTACATCGGAATGCCAGGCAGACCCTAACATCCCGACGCAGCACAGCTGATTACCTGCTTCCCCGACGGTGACGTCATCGGACTGCTTTATGGCCGCGATTACCCAGCAGTCACTGCAGTTATCGCGAGAAACTGCATGTGACCGCCAGGGAGAAGATGGTGGCGGCCACTAAGCAGTCCAGGACGTGACCGCCGGAGATCTTCTGCCAGGTAAGTGCCGCTGACTCCTGACAGACCCGACCGACGGACACTGACAGTGACAGGACAATTACGATTCCGGTATCCGATATGACGAAAATATCGGTACTCGGAATCGGAATTCCGATACAGCGAATATCAGCCGATACCCGATATTTGCAGTATCGGAATGCTCAACACTAATGACAGGGCTTTTATGCAAGTTTTAAAGATCGACACTGCTGAATCATAGGACAGACAAAGCCCAAAGTGTCTCTATCTGTCTCATTATAGGGGATCTTCCACTGGTGGTTCCATCTGAATTTTGTATTTCAGAGATTTACATGGAAACCCCGATGCAAATGCTCAGCGCAAACTGCAGGAAAAACGTGTGCTGAGCTTTACTGCGATCTTTAGTAGGCAGAAAGAACAAATGAACAGCAGATCAAGACTTGTTTTATTTATTTTTTAAGCCATTCTATAAGCAGTAAAGTGATTAGATGACTTTCTTCTTCAGTTCAGTGCTATTACAGCGATAACAGAGTTATTTTCTTATGTTTTGCTGCTATCACTCACTAAAAATACTTTTTATTTTGCTTTATTATATTGTGAGAGCTATAATTTTCCTAATTATCTGCTGACAGAGTCATGTGAGGACTTGTATTTTGTAAGTTGAGTTAAAGTTTTTATTGTTACTATTATAGGGCACGTAATATCTTTCGATCCTTTTTATGTCAATTTTGGAAAGTAGAATTAACTTAAACCAGCTTTTCAGAAATATTTTTTTATATTGTTCACTGTGTGGTAAAAGTGATAAGACAACTTTATTTTTCGGGTCATTACAATTGCAGCAAAACTATATTTACCTTATATACTCATGTATAAGCCGACCCGTGTATAAGCCGACCCCCCTAATTTTGCCACAAAAAACTTGGAAAACGTATTGACTCGCGTATAAGCCTGGTGTATAAGTTGCCGTCCTGCTCTGTGCTCCCCCATCCAGCTCTGTGCGCCCCCATTCTCCTCTGTGCTCCCCTCCTCCTGCTCCATTATCCTGTCCTGCTCGTGCTTTCCATCCTCCCTGTCCTGCTCCGTGCTCCCCCATCCAGCTCTGCACTCCCCATTCTCCTCTGTGCCCACCCCCGTCCTGCTCCGTGCTCTCCGTCCAACCCCCGTTCTGTTCCGTGCTCTCCGTCCTCCCCCCGTTCTGTTCCGTGCTCTCCGTCCTCCCCCTCGTCCTGCTCCGTGCTCTCCGTCCTCCCCCCCATCCTGCTCCATGCTCCTTGTCCTCCTCCATGCTCCCCCCATCCTCCTCCATCATACTCACCCTCCCCGTGCCATCGCTGAACGTCCCGGCCGGCAATCCTGCGTTCTCCCCAGCTTCCTGCAGCTCTCCCCGGCTTCCTGCAGCTCTCCAGCGCTGAGCGGTGACGTAATACCGCTCATTAAGGCCATGAATATGGAGGCCACGCCCATGGGAGTGGCGTCGCGTCCATATTACATGACCTTAATGAGCGGGTATTACGTCACCGCTCAGCGCTGGAGAGCTGCAGGAAGCCGGGGAGAGCTGCAGGAAGCCGGGAGAACGCAGGATTGCAGGGACGTTCAGCGATGGCACGGGGAGGGTGAGTATGATGTCCCAGCCACGGGCTCCTGCCGCCGCATCCCCTCCCCCGCTGGTTTCTGCCCTATGACTCATGTATAAGCCGAGGGGGCATTTTCAGCACAAAAAAAGGTGCTGAAAATCTCGGCTTATACATGAGTATATACGGTATATAATTTTTTATGTTTTGCAGCTGTTACCTAATAAAGACAATTTTATGGAAAAAAAGAATTGTTATTGGAATACTATAACATTTTTATTTCTGTCAGAGCTGCATGGCAGCTTGTTTTTTGCGGGACAAGATGATGCTTTCAGCTATATTATTTTTTTCTATTTGAATCATCGCATTTTATGCTACTTTTTGTCAGTGGTATGATGAAAAAGCAAATTTTTTGCCACGTTTTTTAGTTTTTTAAGGGATTAACGAGTGCAACTGTTTTATAGGTCGTGTTGCTTCACACTACTTTTTCTTTTCTTTTTACACAAATATGTGTATTTATTTGTATAATTTTTTTAATTTTTTTGTAAAAATATTTTTTACAATTTTATTTTTACTTTCATTTGTTATTACTTAGTCCCTCTATGAATAACCCACACCTCGCAGACCTGCCTGACGTCACTATTAAACCACACGATACAGTTTCCCCACTTTCACCAATGTAATGTTCCACTCCCCCTTGGGAATACGAAAGGTCTGTTTGGCATAGTTTTACACAGACACCACCTGTCCGCACAGGCACATGGAGGCACAGGGAGTGAGAGAAAGCGGCCCACGCTGCCGCTGACATGGCATAACATTTGCTCACGATCCTAACAGGCTTACGCCTCTTTCACACATCAGTTTTTTGACGTCAGGTGCGATCCGGCGTCGCTCCGGATCGCCGGGTCCGGCAAATTTATGAAAAACCTGATGAGTCGGATGCGGTTTTCTGCCCGATCCGACTAGCGGATCGGGCAGAAAACTGGATTTGTCTCATCAGTTTCATCCGTTTTTTATCCGTTTTTTTGACGGATTACGACTGATCCGGTTTTTAAAAACGCCCCTTTTGGGGTTCCAAACGTGATTGGCTACTGGAAACCTATATATACAGTGTTCCTACAGCCCATCTTTGACAGGTTGTAAAGGAGCAAATGCAGGTTGGAGAGAAGAGCAAGTGGCTGGTGAAGATGGATGTTGTTATTGGAAATATTTTGAAGAATGTGGTGGATTTTACAGTGGAGGCAAATCGTTTGAAGGTGATAGTTCTGGAGAAGGAGAGAAAGATAGAGCAGCGCATCATGCGTCAGCCCCAACGACGACGCCGTATGTGGATCCACCCCATCACAGCCCAGAGACTAACTCGTGGGGTGTATTCTACACTCAACATGGAGCTTAGACAAAACCCGGAGAAATTTTTTGCATACCTTCGGATGAAGAAAGAAAATTTTGATATCTTGTTGGAGCGTATTGGAGAACAAATCTGAAGATCCGACACCTATTACCGCTTCTCAATTTCTCCGGAGGAGCGTCTGATGGTCACGATAAGGTAAGCTATATGTATTGGATTTGCTCGCTTGAGAGCACACTTGTAACTGGAATGTTGTTGCTGGTAGTTTTTAACCATTTTTTTTATAGTATCTCCAATTGTTATAGCTGAGTTCTGGTATGTAATGCTGTGATTGTGAACTAATTTTTTTTTTTTTACAAAAAACTTGCAAGTGGAGAATCGCTCTCCTCTCTACATTTCCAGTATCGACTAGGAATATCAACGATATCTGGAATTATCAAGCACACCTGCCGTGCACTGTGGGACTGTTTGGTCTGAGAATTTTTCCAGAGCCAACAACAGCGAGGTGGATACAAATTGCGGACAAGTTTCTCCAGATCTGCCAGTTTCCCAATTGCTTTGGCGCTGTAGATGGGAAACATATCCGCATTGTAAAGCCAGCGGGATCGGGATCGGAATATTTCAATTATAAAAAATATTTTTCTATCGTCCTGATTGCCACAGAATATAAATTCATTGCTGTGGACATTGGGACTTATGGACGGTCCAATGACTCCCAAGTTTTCAAACTGTCTGCTATGGTTTGGCGACTGTACGGAAACACTTTCCAGTTCCCACCCCCTAGGCCGCTGCCTCAAACCTCTGGGACACCTATGCCTTTTGTATGTGTAGGTGATGAAGCCTCCCAGCTGTCGGAACACCTTTTGAAACCTTACAGTAGCAGAGGATTGACACAAACCAAACAGATTTTCAATTACCGCCTCACAAGAGCCAGACGGATGATGGAATGCACAATTGGGATTCTGACAGCCAAATGGCATGTCCTATTGACTGCAATAAACCTAAAGACTGAGACTGTGGACGAGGTTATAAAAGCTTGCGTGGTCCTGCACAATTTTGTTATCTGCAAGGAACAGATTTCCATTGAGGACCACTCTGAAGAAACCACCTTGCATGATTACCAGAACAATACAAATAGAAGTTCTGTGGCTGTTTCACAGATGAGGGACAGAATTGCTGAATATTTTATGTCACCAGAAGGAAGAGTACACTGGCAGGATGACAGAGTTCAAAATATTGCTCTGATTACCTTAACCAAAGTCATGTACCTTCTTTACCCACAGTATAACTTTTCAAAAAAAATAGTCTACCTTGTTGTGGGTTTGCTACAGTATTTTACCTTTTGGCCAAAGTTGTGTCCCTGGTTGTGTATTACCCAAAGTATTTCACCTTCTAAGCAAAGTTGTGTACCTTGTTGAGGATTACCTAACAATGTACATAACTTTTGTGAACAGGTGAAATACTTTGGCCTAATATCCAACCAGGGACACAACTTTGGCCAAAAGGTAAAATTTTTAGTTTACCTTTTGCCCAATGTTATGTACGTGTTTTTGTATACACAATATATGTAATGTTGTAACACTGTATTTTAACTTTTTACTGTATTTTACCTTTGTTTTACAGATTTAACCTTACATATATTACCTTAGAAACAAACAACAGACAACAATTGTAATCAACCAATTTAACTTTTATTGACCATATTTTTTTAACAGTTTTGTAAATTTCCTGAAAATTTTTTTTTTAATAAAATTTTTATTAAAGATCAGGTGATATGGTAGGGAATTGGAACGGGGAAGGAGGTTGGTAAGAGGCAGGAGTGTGGTATGGGGCAGGTTGCTGGTACTGGGGAGGTTGCTGGTACTGGGGAGGTGACTGGAGTTGGGGAGGTTGCTGGTACTGGGAAGGTTGCTGGAACTGGGGAGGTGGCTGGTACTGGGGAGGTTGCTGGAATGGGGAGGTGGCTGGTATTGAATAGGAGGAGGAGGAGGGATGGTGGCTGGAGGGGGGCAGGTGGTGGAACGACTGGGGTGGGTGGAGGAGGTTGGGAGGTAGCCTGCACTAGAGCAGCGTGGCAAGTATGCATTACATACATCTGCTGGTCAGTAGATAGCGTATCCATGCGCTCGGCTACAGACCTGAAAAAGCTGTGATTTGGAGAAGTTCTTGCTTCCGAATGCATGGTTTGAAGAAGTGTCTTCACCTCCAAAATGTTAGTGTTTATCTGATTAATGCCTGTGGCAATTTTTTCAGATAATACTTTCAGACAGTTCTGGAAAGATGCATTCAAATGCAAGAACTCGGGCGTATAGTTCCTTTCCTGACCCCGCTGCCGCCCAGTAGCCGCAAGTATACTAGAGGTGGCAGTGTCAGAAGGATGGGGTAAAGGGAATGCTATCCCCTCACCAGCAGATTCATGTAATGCAGGCGGCCACAATGCTCCAGTGCTGGTGGAGGTTACAGAGGGCTCACGTGTCAGGGAAGGCTGGGAAGGTGCTGTTGGACCGGGGCGGTCGAAGTGTCCATCGGTGCCGGTCTCCTCAGGGATCGCCCCAGAGTGGTCCAACTCTGCGGGCACCCAAGTGCTGGTCACCGTGCTGTGGAATAAAGAGAAAAAAATACAATTAATTTAGAGATATGGAATGGCCCTAGCTGAAAAATAAATGTAGTTAGACATGTTAACATTTCCTTTTGAATATTTACCTTCTGGTGACCATTGTTGCCCGCAGTAACGCCAGAGCTCGTGCGTATTTGTATTTGCTCCGGCGTCCTGCAGATCCACTTGGGGCCCGCATCTCTTTGTTGAACTCCTTCTTGAAGCGATCCCTAAAAGACCGCCACCGCTTCACTATTCTCTCCCCTGAAACGAGAAAGCACAAATTTGTTAGTATACAGCATCAGTGTTTCCCAAACTACAGTCCTCATGACCCCCCACAGATTATGTTTTCAGTATTTTACATAGTGTTGCACAAAAGGAAATCCTGAAAACATAACCCGTGTGGGCCACGAGGCCTGGAGTTTGGGAAACACTGCTTTACATACAGCAGCCCAACTGAACTGTATATACTTATGCATTTTAGACTGAGACCGAGCTTTGAGGTCCTCCCAGTAGCCCACAAGTTGGGAACAGACTTCCTCCTCGAGCCGAAGGGTCACTCTCTAATCAGCATGGCGGTGGTCCCCCATGTTCCACAGCGGCTCCCGCTCTTCGATCAGATCAATGAGGGGGTCCACATCAATTCCTCACCGTCGGAGTCGGAAGCACACTGTGAAGCCTAAAAGAAAATGAGAAATAAACAAAACATTAGCCTCAAAACTAGAAAGAATTTTTTTTTAAAAAAAAAGAGGAACCAAAAACGTAGAAAATTAAATGTAAAAAAATATATATATACTTACAGGATGTAGACTGCCGCGTTGCTCACGCTGACTCTGGGAGGCACTGCGAGGACCTCTTGAAGCACAAGATGCGGAAGACTATGAAAACAAAAAAAAATTATGTGCTTTGATGTAGGCATGTGTTGTGTGCAGTGTGAAGTCTGTATTTTTTCTATGTGTTGTGTGTAGTGTGATGTTGTGTTTCAGCGATGGATGCAGGAAAGTTACGAATTGCAAGCCCACTCGGGTATCTGTCTACCCCTTCCTTCTTCTTCTGGGAGCTCCTCAGCCTCAGATTCCTGTTATAAAAAAAATAAAATTAATAGATATCCCAGAGATGGATTGTGAAATAAAAAAAAAACGAATTTACCGCTAAACGCTGCCGATGCAAGGGAGCGCTCCCAGAAGAAGATCTACTGTCCTGCTGCTGCCCGCCGGACTCCATTGCTTCTGCTTCCCGTGCTCTAGGATGGTGTCTGCTGTGGAATAAGGAGAAAAAAATGCAATGAATACATGAAGATTGCTTGGCCCTGGCTGAAACACAAAAGTTGATTAAAGTTTTGGGGAATGGGGTGTGTGATATTTACCGTCTGGCGTCTGCTGCCATATCCTCCTGTCCCACTTTATGGTGGTCCCCGGACTCCATTTCAGTGGGTGGTGGTGGTGCTGCTGCTGCTTGGTCCAAATTGTCCTGCCTTCTCCTTTGGTGGCTTGCTCCTAGCGTCCTTGATGGTTGCATGGCTATGGCAGAGGGTCCCACTGGCATGGTTTATATATGTTTGCTGTGGGCTGTGCTAATTGAGCATTCTCAGACTAAAAAACCGGATCAGGCCACCGGATCAGGCTTTTCCAGCGCTCATAGACTTTCATTGGGAACAAAGGCCGGAAGCGCCGGATCCGGCCCTTCCGGCTTTTTGTCCGGAGACAAAAAACGTTACAGTAGCCGTTTTTCCTAGACGCCAGAATGAGACCAGATGCTGGATCAGGCAAAAAACGGACGAAATGCAGGTCCATGCGGCGCGATCCGATGCTATATTAAGTCAATGTTAAAAAACCGGATCCGGCATTTCAGTTCGCCGGATCATGTGTTTAAAAAAATGGCCGGATCGCGCCTGACGTAAAAAAACTGATGTGTGAGAGTAGCCTTAGTTGCCCCTTTCTCTAGTAACAGTGAAAAATAGCCCTGCCAACCCAGTAAGACTGCAACCATTTCCTCTTTAGGTATGAGATTGTTCTGTTAACGGGTTTATAACGGGTCGGAAATCATCCCGGATAGCATGTCAAGTTTAACTAAGAAACAGACATATGGATTCATGGATCGGGATAAAAGTGGAGCCCAAGATTAAACTATATATTTAATCTCCTTAAGGGCACACTAGACAAAACACTATATGCACAATGGTTATACATATACCATAGTAAGATATGGAAATACAGGTAGTAGTACAAAAGGTATAAGCAGATGAAACATGTCAATTACCAGTTTAATGTTTGAACATGTAAGCAGGACCGCATGCAGGCTTAAGGTGCCAGCTATTTCCAGTTCCTTCCTGCACGTCACATGATGTCCGTCCGAAGAGAACAGCAAGCATGACAATAATAAAAAGAGTGCATGGTCTTACACAAGTATTTAACCCCTTGGTTGGTTAAAACTCCCAAACCCTATAAGGGATCATAACTTTTCAACAAAAGTTAATCGGGTGGCGGTTCTGTAGCCTTTAGTTCTGGCATGACCCCTGTTATGCTTGGAGACCAAACACAGCTTTGCTATTTGACTTCTACTAGACATTCTGCAAATCTCCCCACAATGAGTTGCTAGAATGGACAGAGATCCTGGAAAAGCATTTGGACCATTCCAGACTAGTGTTGAGCGATACGATACCGCAAGTATCGGGTATCGGCCGATATTAGCCCTATCGGACTTTCGATACTTAGTTCCGATATTTTCGTCTTATCGGATACCGGAATCGGATTTGTCACTGTCACTGTCAGTGTCCGTCGGTCGGGTCTGTTAGGAGTCAGCGGCACTTACCTGGCAGAAGATCTCCGGCGGTCACGGGCTGGACTGCTGATGGTCGCCATCATCTTTCCCCCGGCGGTCACATGCAGTTTCTCGCGATAACTGCAGTGACTGCTGGGTAATCCTGGCCGTAAAGCAGTCAGTCCGATGACGTCACCGCTGGGGAAGCAGGTAATCAGCTGTGCTGCGTCGAGATGACAGGCTCTGCCTGTCATTGCGATGTAGCAGAGCTGGATCGTCGTGGGACCCTCGTTACTATGGACTGCGTCGGACAGGTGGTATACTGTTTGGTTTGTTTTTTTTTCTTTTTTTACAGGAGATCGATGGCGTTGCAGGAATGAGAGTATAATAAAAGAAATGAAAACTGTGTTGTCTCTTTTATTTCATTAAAATACTTTTTTCTTGCTGTGTCTTTTTTTTTATACATTTAAAAACTTTGGGATTAATAATGGATCGGTGTCTTATTGACACCTCTCCATTATTAACCGGGCTTATTGTCACCGTGCAATCAACGGTGACATTAACCCCTTATTACCCCACTTGCCACCGCTACAGGGCAGTGGGAAGAGCCGGGTAAAGTGCCACAATTGGCACATCTTTTGATGCGCCAAATGTGGGGCTGCTGTAGCCTGGTATTATCAGGCTGTTGAGGGCCAAAATCCATGGGCCTTGACAGTCTTTTAATACCAGGCCGCAGCAGTCTGCATTTACTTGGCTGGTTAACAAAAATAGGGGGACCCCTACGCCGTTTTTTTTTCGAGGGGATCCCCTATTTTTGTTAACCAGCCAAGATATGCAGACTGCTGTGGCCTGGTATTATCAGGCTGGCAAGGTCCATGGATATTGGATCCTTACCAGCCTGAAAAACCAGGCCTCAGCAGTCTGCTTCATCTGGCTGGTTAACAAAAATAGGGGGGACCCCACGCCAATTTTTTTTCGAGGGGATCCCCTATTTTTGTTAACCAGCCAAGATATGCAGACTGCTGTGGCCTGGTATTATCAGGCTGGCAAGGTCCATGGATATTGGATCCTTACCAGCCTGAAAAACCAGGCCTCAGCAGTCTGCTACATCTGGCTGGTTAACAAAAATAGGGGGGACCCCACGCCAAATTTTTTTCGAGGGGATCCCCTATTTTTGTTAACCAGCCAAGATATGCAGACTGCTGTGGCCTGGTATTATCAGGCTGGCAAGGTCCATGTATGTTGGCTCCTTAACAGCCTTAAATACCATGCCTCAGCAGCAGGGGCGTACATATAAATCATGGGGCCCCATAGCAAAAGTCTGAATGTTCCCCACCCCCCAAAAAAAAAACCCAGAGGCATTTGTAAATGTAAAGTGCCAGCACAGTGAGGGAAGTTGAGTCGCACAGAGACAGGGGTTTTGGGGTACTCGGCACGATCACGTCGACATCTATGGGGGATGTCACGAGTAGCACAGCTCGGTCCGTGACCTGGGCGATCACTGGAATGTGGGATATTTCCAGGGGATGATAGAATGTTCGTGTAGTTTGTCGTGACGCCACCTGTAGTACCTGGTCAGGGTGTCCAGCGCTGCTGTGCAGGTCCTCTGGAAGGGATGGTGTAGTGCAGGTAGGTGAAAAGTCTTCTACAGGTAAACACGCTATCCTTCCAGGGCAGATAGATGTGAGATAGAGCAATGGTGCAAAGTGATGTAGCAGAGTGGACTATGCGACGTAGTAAGAAAGCAGGAAACACTTCAAGTTAAACGTTGCATAATAAAATTTTTAATAATAACATTACAAAAGTGCAAATGGCTTATATTATGTGACATGTTTTGTTACTGTTCATACCCTTGATATGTGTTATACATGTGTGTTAATAAATACATATTCAACAAAAGTGCAAATAGCATTAGTGCCGAAGTTCGTGGAGACTTCTTAGGACTACCCCCACCGGGGTAACTTCACAGTGTCCTTTACTTGTGCTTTGTGAGGACCCGCTCCAAACCTCCAACTGTGGTCTTGGGTGGGCTGCAAGACTTTCCTTGAGCAGACCTCACTTTCGGCCACACCAAACGGTTTTTAGTTTCTGAGGTAGTTGAAAATAGTGCACAGTAAAGTTTTTTGTAAAACCAAGATGGAGCACCGAAGTGCCAACTATTTACAGAAAAGTTTGTGAGCCAGTACAGTTCATGGCTTCAAAGTTCACATTTTCATTACAGTGAAACACCATTACCCAACCTGGGTATATTAAGGCAACAATAAACTTGTTCTTCTGAACATTCACCCGTCCGGGTACATCAAACCATTACCCAACCTGGGTATATTAAGGCAACAGTAAACTTCTTTTTATGAACATTCACCCGTCCGGTACATCAATAATTTAACTATTTACATACAGAGACCCTGTCCGGGTTATTTAGACTTCTTTGGCTGGCCTCTTCCAGGTACCACCTGGTACTGTTCTGGAGCTTGCCAAACATCCGTGACAGGAGGGTCCACCCAGACCTGATGACGTCGTGTGGCCTGTACAGTGACGTCGTGACCCGCTATCTGGGTCTGTGTGGCCACCTCTTTCATCTCCCTCCGGGTCTGGACCCCTATGTCCCGGACTGAACGAACCCCAGGGGGCCTAACAGGCGCCGGGTACGGGCCAGCTATCATTATCATGTCCATAGCTGGGGCTGCTGAGGAGACCACTGAGGGAGGCTGGGGAGATTTACAGCGTGGGGTGGGCACTTGTGCAGAGGCCTGGTGGGGGAGGCTGAAGGCTCGTAGGGTCTGTCAGTTTCCTGACACTCTGGGGAGTAGGGGTCGCACCTGGTAACATTTAGGGCGTACCATCCATTGTAACCCCAGTGTCGGGTGTAAGTCACCAAGTCTCCTGGCAACAGTCCCCCCCCGGGTGTCCTTCTGGGAGGTGAGCCTCCACGTCCCGCCGGGTTACAAAAACTTCTAAATAAAGTCCAGGCTCCTGGATGAAGCCCCAACCACCTTTTAACATAAAGTTCCGTACTGCACCCTTACGCCGCGGCTCCCTCACTGTACTTTTTATCCTTTCTCATACGTGCCTTCTCTGCCAGTCCTTCTCCAGGTGACGTTGCCGAAGCTTTTGGGATTCTCGCTGCTCCCTTTGTTGCTCTGCTTCCCGCTCCCGACTCTCCACTCTTCCTCCTGACGCCGGTTGTAATTTCCTCCACCAGCATCTCCATGTCTCCACCATCAAACGCCAGCTTACGATGTACGGTTTGCGGCAGCTCTCCTGGCGCCCGCCAGTCCTGGCGGCGCTCACCTGCGGCGGAAGCAGCCGGCTCTGGAACAGATGACGGTCGGGGCTCCGGTACAGGCAGGTAGAGCTCTGGTGCCTGCGCGGGCCTCCTCCATGAGGACGGGTGTCGCTTCTTCTGCCTCAGCGACGGGGGCAGACAGCGGGATCTGGGGTGCTGGTGCGGCGTTTTCTGCAGGAACTGGTGCCTCCACTGTGATACTGGCAACCGGTTCAGATTGCAAGGGCTGGGAATGCACGCACGGCCTCCTGTACTGGAACGGGTGCCTCCACTGAGATACTGGCAATCGGTTCAGATTGCAAGGGCTGGGATGCCCGCACGCCCCTGTACTGGAACGGGTGCCTCCACTGAGATACTGGCAACCCGTTCAGATTGCAAGGGCTGGGATGCTCTCAGGGCCTCCTGTACTGGAACGGGTGCCTCCACTGAGATACTGGCAACCGGTTCAGATTGCAAGGGCTGTGATGCCCGCACGGCCTCCTCTACTGGAACGGGTGCCTCACCTTCCGGTACAGACACTTCAGGGGGTAAGAGGGATGGCGCCGCTCCAATTGTAGTTTTAGGGCCCGCCAGCTCGCTTCCATCCTGGCGACCTCCTCCCGGTGCCGGGCCAGGTCTCTCAGGGTATCCTCCGCTTCTTCCAGTGTAGGAGGGTTTCCAGGCCGGGTGCCAAACGGTGGCTCCGTGGCGATCGGGTCGCTTCCGTGGGGGAGAGCTCTGACTCCTCCATCCCTTCCCACTTCTGCTCACGTCCATTCGCCATCTCAGCAAAGTCACATGTGTCATTAGCATCAGGAGAGCGACATCTTTTGTAGGGAGGCGGGACCTTCGCGTTCCACTGAGGAGGATGAGGAGGCGAACTCCAGAGCTGTGGGGCACGATCTTACATTGCAGTAACATTTAGAGTGTGCGGACATCGTTTTCGCGCCAGGGAGTGAGTGTACGCCCACGAGAGCACGCCCTTATTCTTCACCTGTGCCTCGTGGCGCAGATATGACGGAAAAATGGCAAATATATTCTATGATGATTTTTGCAATTCTCAAGCAAAAAAACAGTTCAATTAAGGCACACAGGACTCGCTTATAGCGAGCTTCTGAATCCTGTTCGCTGGGTGCGATGCAACATCTCTGTGGCGACTGGACCCTCGGGTGCTTCTGTCTTTTCACAAATGCCGGCTTTACCCGGCAATTGAATCAGAGGCTATTTTACTATGTAGAAGTGAATAAACTATAAATATATGTATATACAGTTAGGTCCATAAATATTTGGACAGAGACAACATTTATCTAATTTTGGTTCTAGACATTACCACAATGAATTTGAAACAAAACAAATCAGATGCAGTTGAAGTTCGACTTTCAGCTTTCATTTGAGGGTATCCACATTAAAATTGGATGAAGGGTTTAGGAGTTCAGCTCCTTAACATGTGCCACCCTGTTTTTAAAGGGACCAAAAGTAATTGGACAAATGACTCCAAGGCTATTTCATGGACAGGTGTGGGCAACCTTTGTTATGTCATTCTCAATTAAGCAGATGAAAGGGCCGGAGTTGATTTGAGGTGTGGTGTTTGCATTTGGAAGGTTTTGCTGTGAAGGAAACATGCGGTCACAGGAGCTCTCCATGCAGGTGAAACAAGCCATTCTTAAGCTGCAAGAACAGAAAAAAACCCATCCAAGAAATTGCTACAACATTAGAAGTGGCAAAATCTACAATTTGGTACATCCTGAGAAAGAAAGAAAGCACTGGTGAACTCATCAATCCAAAAAAACCTGGGAGCCCACGAAGACAACAGTGGTGGATGATCGCCGCATACTTTCTTTGGTGAAGAAGAACCCGTTCACAACATCAACTGAAGTCCAGAACACTCTCAGTGAAGTAGGTGTATCTGTCTCTAAGTCAACAGTAAAGAGAAGACTCCATGAAAGTAAATACAAAGGGTTCACATCTAGATGCAAACCATTCATCAATTCCAAAATAGACAGGCCAGAGTTAAATTTGCTGAAAAACACCTCCAGAAGCCAGCTCAGTTCTGGAAAAGTATTCTATGGACAGATGAGACAAAGATCAACCTGTACCAGAATGATGGGAAGCCAAAAGTTTGGAGAAGAAAGGGAACGGCACATGATCCAAGGCACACCACATCCTCTGTAAAACATGGTGGAGGCAACGTGATGGCATGGGCATGCAGGCTTTCAATGGCACTGGGTCACTTGTGTTTATTGATGACATAACAGCAGACAAGAGTAGCCGGATGAATTCTGAAGTGTACCGGGATATACTTTCAGCCCAGATTCAGCCAAATGCTGCAAACTTGATTGGACGGCGCTTCATAGTACAGATGGATAATGACCCCAAGCATACAGTCAAAGCTACACAGGAGTTCATGAGTGCAAAAAAAGTGGAACATTCTTTAATGGCCAAGTCAATCACCAGATCTTAACCCAATTGAGCATGCATTTCACTTGCTCAAACCAGACTTAAGAGGGAAAGACCCACAAACAAGCAAGACCTGAATGCTGCGGGCTGTAAAGGCCTGGCAAAGCATTAAGAAGGAGGAAACCCAGCGTTTGGTGATGTCCATGGTTCCAGACTTAAGGCAGTGATTGCCTCCAAAGGATTCGCCACAAAATATTGAAAAAAAAATATTTTGTTTGGGTTATTTTATTTGTCCAATTACTTTTGACCTCCTAAAATGTGGAGTGTTTGTAAAGAAATGTGTACAATTCTACATTTTCTAACACATATTTTTGTTCAACCCTTCAAATTAAACGTTACAATCTGCACTTGAATTCTGTTGTAGAGGTTTTCATTTCAAATCCAATGTGGTGGCATGCAGAGCCCAACTCGCGAAAAATTGTGTCACTGTCCAATATTTCTGGCCCTGACTGTATATATGTCACAATGACATGTATATATATATGTATTCTAAGTGTGTATATTTTGTGTTTACAAGGAAAAAAAAGTGTTTTTTTTAGTTGCGATATTTTGTTCCCATAGACTTACATGGACTTCCGGTAATCGGAAACGGATATCGCCGATATTTAGTGATATCGGCGATACCATTCCGATCCATATTTTTAGATATCGAGCAGTATCGCTCAACACTATTCCAGACATCTCAAAAATGTAACCTGTGTATAGCTAGGACATACAATAGCTCCATATTCAAATTATGAAACCTTATCCTACTGGATGATGTAGTTACACAGCATGGTCTCAGCAGTGGTCATAATGTCATGAGTCTGCCTAAGCTGGTGGGGGTGGGGAGTTTTCACTTTGAAGATGAGGAGGCTGGACCACTTGTGGACTACATGCCCTGTTACAGCTACACTTTTTGAAGGAGAATTGTAATCTGCTATTTAATGCCCCCCAACATTCTTCACACCCTGTAAGGGACTTTTAGCATTCTAATCACTAGTATAATGCATTGCAATGCACCAGCACCTGTCAGTGTTGCCTGATAGAAGCCTCTTAAACTATGCTTTGAGCATGGTCCAACAGCATTCTGCAGCTTGGTTGATCTGAATGTCATCATGAATGACTCCGGTCACCATGGCAAAGATCATTCCCCCGCGATACTTCACGAGGGGGCAGACAGATAGTAGAGGGAGCCTCTCTCTCTCTCCCAGTCTCCTAAATGTTGCGATCTATATTGATTGCAGCATTTAGGGAGTTAAACAGCCAGGGTCAGTGTGTGCACTGCTCCTGGTTGTGAGAGCGAGTTTCAGCTGTCATTTAAGCTGAACTCCTTGTGGTAATTTCATGTGCAAAGCTCCTGCGTCTGCATGATCACCAGGATTGTATGCATACATTCAAGGTTTGGGAACACTTTCCCTGCCTGGGACATATGGAAATGTTAAACCCCTTCACCCCCAAGGGGGTTTTGCACGTTAATGACCGGGCCAATTTTTACAATTCTGACCACTGTCTCTTTATGAGGTTATAACTCTGGAACGCTTCAACGGATCTTCGCGATTCTGAGATTGTTTTCTCGTGACATATTGTACTTCATGTTAGGGTAAAAATTTCTTCGATATAATTCTTGCGTTTATTTTTGAAAAAAACGCAAATATGGCGAAAATTTAAAAATTTTGCAATTTCAAACTTTGAATTTTTTTTCCCTTAAAACAGAGAAATATGTCACACAAAAATAGTTAATAAAATAACATTTCCCCACATGTCTACTTTACATCACACAATTTTGGAACCAAAATTTTTCTTTGTTAGAAATTAGAAGGGTAAAAGTTGACCCAGTGATTTCTCATTTTTACAACAAAATTTACAAAGCCATTTTTTTTAGGGACCACCTCACATTTGAAGTCACTTTGACGGGTCTATACGGCAGAAAATACCCAAAAGTGACACCATTATAAAAACTGCACCCCTCAAGTTACCAAAACTACATTCAAGAAGTTTATTAACCCTTCAGGTGCTTCACAGGAGCTGAAGCAACGTGGATGGAAAAAATTAATATTTAACTTTTTAGCCACAAAAATGATCTTTTACAAACTTTTTTTTATTTCACAAGGGTAAAGGAGAAAATGGACAGATAAATTGTTGTGCAATTTCTCTCCTGAGTACGCCAAATCCCATATGTGGGGAAAACCACTGTTTGGGCACACGGCAGAGCTCGTAAGGGAAGGAGCGCCGTTTTTTGACTTTTTCAAACTAAAATTGGCTGGAATTGAGATTTGGGCGCCATGTCGTGTTTGGAGAGCCCCTGATACCCTAAACAGTGGAAAACCCCCACAAGTGACACCATTTTGGAAACTAGACCCCCTAAGGAACTTATCTAGATCTGTGTGAGCACTTTGAACCCAAAGTGTTTCACAAAAGTTTATAATGCCTGGGTGTGAAAAAAAAAAAAAAAAACAATTTCCACAAAAATGATTTTTTAGTCCCAAATTTTTGATTTTTTCCCAAGGAAATTGGACCCCAAAACTTGTTGTCCAATTTGTCCTGAGTACGCTGATACCTCATAGTGGGGGGGGAAACTGTTTGGGCGCACGGCGGGGCTTGGGAAAAGAAGCAGTAACGTTTTGGAATGCAAACATTGATGGGGTCATGTTCCGTTTGAGTGCCCCAGATAGCCTAAACAGTGGAAACCCCCACAAAAGTGACCCCATTTTGGAAGCTAGACCCCCTAAGGAACGTATCTAGATCTTTGGTGAGCACTTTGAACCCCAAGTGCTTCACACAAGTTTATAATGCCCGGGCATGGAAAATAAAAAATCCTATTTTTTTTCCCCACAAAAATTATCTCTTAGTCACTAATTTTTTTTTTCCCATAGGTAACAGGAGAAATTGGACCACAAAATTTGTTGTCCAATTTGTCCTGAGTACGCTGATACCCCATATGTGGGGGGAACCACTGTTTGGGCGCATGGCAGAGCTCGGAATGGAAGGAGCACTATTTGACTTTTTCCAACCAAAATTGGCTGGAATTGAGATTGGACGCCATGTTGCATTTGAGAGCCCCTGATGTGCCTAAACAGTGGAAACCCCCCCACAAGTGACCCCATTTGGGAAACTAGACCCCCTAAGGAACTTATCTAGACTTTGGTGAGCAATTTGAACCCCCAAGTGCTTCACACAAGTTTATAACGTAGAAGCCGTAAAATTAAAAAATTATATTTTTCCACAAAATGATCTTTCACCCCAATTTTTTTTTCCCAAGGGAAACAAGACTCCAAAAGTTATTGTGCAATTTGTCCTGAGTGCGCTGATACCCCAAATGTGGGGTAAACCACTTTTTGGGTGCATGGCAGAGTTTGGAAGGGAAGGAGCAACCGTTTGACTTTTCAACGCAGAATTGGCTGGATGCCATGTCGTGTTGGAGAGCTCCTGATCTGCCTAAACAGTGGAAACCCCCCACAAATGACATCATTTGGAAACTTGACCCCTCAAGGAACTTATCTAGATGTGTGGTGAGCACTTTGAACCCCGAAGTGCTTCACAGAAGTTTATAACGTACAGCCGTAAAAATAAAAAATCCTTTTTTTTTTTTACAAAAATGATTTTTTTTCGCCCCCAATATTTTATTTTCACAAGGGTAACAGAAAAATTGGACCCCAAAAGTTGTTGTCCAATTTGTCCTGAGTACGCTGATACCCAATATGTGGGAGAAAACTACTGTATGGGCACACGTCGGGGCTCGGAAGGGAAGTAGTGACGTTTTGGATTGCAGACTTTGATGGAATGGTCGGGGCGTCATGTCGCATTTGGAGAGCCCCAGAAGGTCGCCTAAACAGTGGAAACCCCCACAAGTGACCCCATTTTGAAAATAGACCCCACAGGGAACTTATCTAGAAGTGTGGTGAGCGCTATGAAGCCCCAAGTACTTCACAGAAGTTTTATAACATACAGCCGTTAAAAAAAAAAAAAAATCATTTTTTTTTTACAAAAATGATTTTGTCGCCCCCAGTTTTTTTTTTCCCAAGGGTAACAGGAGAAATAGGCCAAATTGCACAATAACTCTTGGGGTCCAGAGTATGCTGATACCCCATAATGTGGGTAAACTACTGTTTGGGCGCATGGCAGAGCTCAGAAGTGATGACCCATTTGACTTTTTCAACGCAGAATTGGCTGGAATTGAGATCAGACGCCATGTCACATTTTGAGAGCTCCTGAAGTGCCTAAACAGCAGAAACCCCCCCATTCTAACTCCAACCCTAAACCCCAAACACCAATAAACCCTAGTCCCAACCTAACCACAAACCTAACCCTAACACACCCATAACCCTAATCCCAACCCTAATCCTAACGTTAGCGCCAACCTAACCCTAATACTAACGTTAGCGACAACCCTAACCCTAACTTTAGCCGCAACCCTAACCCTAACGGGAAAATGGAAATAAAACATTTTTTAATTTTATTATTTTTCCCTAACAAGGGGTGATAAAGGGGGTTTGATTTACTATTTATAGCGGGTTTTTTGTGATTGCAGCTGTCACGCTAAAAGACGCTTTTTATTGCAAAAATAGTTTTTTGCATCA
>JARQOD010008970.1:0-33361 GCA_033576555.1 Oophaga sylvatica
GACCGTTTCTCAGTTAGCTCGTTGTTATAATAACTGTAGTCCCCTTCCTTCTTTTCCTTCATAGACTCTGTCCAGAGCAGCTCTCAGGACCTTCCGTCAGACTGAATTCACGCTCGCTCCGAGAGTCACTTTCCACGTTCATAGGGAACTAACAGTCAGCCTGTTCTGAGGTAACAGCTTGCAATCTTTCCTCCTCTGTCTCATCTGACAGGAATCACCACACGTCTGAACTCGCACTGGCTCAGACAAAGCTCTGACTAGACTGAACAAGAATCAAGCTAGATTAGCAAAGACAGACTGAACTAGAATGTCTGAGCTCTGACAGGAATCCTCTCACTCTGGTGTCCTGAGGAGATCTGATCTGTCTGAGGTACAACCAACAACTAGCATGACTGTCTGGCTAGAATGCCTACTGCTGCGTCTCTCCACACCCCTATATACTTGAATCTAAAGGGCTCCCTCTGGTGGCTCCTGGGAAATGTGAAGTGTGAATGAATATCAGATTTTGTAATTACCTTTTTGTGCATACTCCTGGGAACATGTGTACCAAGCGCAGCTGGGCCACACAGAAACAAGTCAAAATGAAAATCAAAACAAGACAAAATTAAAGTGGAAACAAGTCAAAATGATGCTCAGAATTATGTGAGGCCTCCACGTGCATGTATGACCTCCTTACAACCCTGGGCATGCTCCTGATGAGGTTGCAGATGTTTTCCTGAGGGATCTCCTCTCAGACCTGGACTAAAGCATCCGTCAACTCCTGGACAGTCTGTGGTGCAACTTGTCGTCGGTGGATGGAGCAAGACATGCTGTCCCTGATGTGCTCAATCGGATTCAGGTCTGGGGAACAGGCAGGCCAGTCCATAGCTTCAATGCCTTCATTTTGCAGGAACTGCTGACACACTCCAGCCACATGAGGTCTGGCATTGTCCTGCATTAAGAGGAACCTAGGGCCAACCGCACCAGCATATGGTCTCACAAGGGGTCTGAGGATCTAATCTCTGGACCTAATGGCAGTCAGGCTACAACTGGTGAGCACATGGAGAAGAAAGAAGAAAGAAATGCTACCTTATACCATTACTGACCCACTGCAAAACCAGTCATGCTGAAGGATGTTGCAGGCAGCAGGTTCACACTCAGCGCATGTGACACGTGACAGAGTCTGGAGACGCCGTGGAGAGCGATCTACTGCCTGCAACATCCTTCAGCATGACTGGTTTGGCAGTGGGTCAATAATGGTGTGGGGTGGCATTTCTTTGGAGGGCCGCACAGCCCTCCATGTGCTCGCCAGAGGTAGCCTGACTGCCATTAGGTACCGAGATGAGATCCTCAGACCCCTTGTGAGACCATATGCTGGTGCGGTTGGCCCTGGATTCCTCCTAATGCAGGACAATGCCAGACCTCATGTGGCTGGAGTGTGTCAGCACTTCCTGCAAGATGAAGGCATTGAAGCTATGAACTGGCCTGCCCGTTCCGCAGACCTTAATCCAGTTGAGCACATCTGGGACAGTATGTCTTGCTCCATCCACCAACGTCACGTTGCACCACAGACTGTCCAGGAGTTGACGGATGCTTTAGTCCAGGTCTGGGAGGAGATCCCTCAAGAGAACATCCACAACCTCATCAGGAGCATCCCCAGGCATTGTATGCAGGTAATACAGGCAAGTAGAGGCCACAAACAATACTGAGCATCATTTTGACTTGTTTCCACTTTAATTTTGTCTTGCTTTGATTTTCATTTTGACTTGTTTCCACTTTCATTTTGAGGGACTTGTTTTAAGGGCATTACATTCCACTTTAATTTTGTGTGTGACTCCAAGTCCAGGCCTCCATTGGTTCAAAAATTTGATTTCCATTGATGATTTTTGTGTGATTATGTTGACAGCACATTCAACTTTGTACAGAACAAAGTATTCAATGAGAATATTTTATTTATTTATTTTATTATTATTATTTATTATTATACATTTTTATAACGCCATTTATTCCATGGCGCTTTACATGTGAAGAGGGGCGAATATAGACAAGTACAGTAAACGTGAGCAATACAAGGCACACACAAGTAGAGAAGGAGAGAGGACCCTGCCAGCAAGGGCTCACAGTCTACAGGGATGGGTGAGGATACACTAGGAGAGGATAGGGCTGGTCGTGCGTTGGTTCAGTAGACTGATGATCACTGCAGGTTGTAGGCTTGTCGGAAGAGGTGGGTCTTCAGGTTCTTTTTGAAGGTTTCCATGGTAGGCGCGAGTCTGATGTGTTCCCTTTATTTTTTTGAGCAGTGTATATATATTTGAGTTTCCCATTATACTCGTTACTCGAGTTGAGCACCCGAACATTATGATTTGCTCAACTTCAGTAAAGAGCATCCAAGCTTTTTAGTGCTCACTCATCACTAATGACAAGTATGTAAAGCGCACTAACACATGCAGACACGTGGCCGCCCTTTCGCATCTGGAATGCAGTGTAATCGCTAAATTGTCTGTAATGAACACTGTCATGATTCTGCACTCTGCAGTCACATAGACTGACAGCAGACTTTGGTTCCAAGCTGGAACAATCCCTTAGGGTCTGTGCAGATTTGGCCCTGCAGATCCGCAGCAGATCCGCAAGTCATGTACAGTACAATGAAAGTGAATGGGAAAAAAAAAACGCTGTGCACATGCTGCAGATTTTTCCGCGTGGATTTGCTGCGGATTTAAATCTGCAGCATGTCAATTCTTTGTGCGGATTCTGCAGCGTTTTTACACCTATGCCATTATAGGTGTAAAACCGCAGGGCAAATCCACTCAAAAACCACAGTAAATCCGCAGGTAAAACGCAGGTCATTTTACCTGCGGATTTAGCAAAATCCGCGCTAAAAAATCAGCAAGTAAATCCGCAACGTGTGCATGGGGCCTTACAGTTACCTGCATTTTATTCCTTTCATGTAGCTGTGATGATATGAGAGTCTAGTGCCATCTTGTGGCTGCACTTGCATATTGCACCACTTATGACGTAGAAATGCTGTATTAGGGGAATTTTCAGCAATTATTTCTATTGTTCAAAAGAGATTTGTGAAGTATTTTACCTGGCTGGTACATTGTTCCTATGTGTATCATTATTTCTAAAAGGTTATAAGAATAAGAAAGATAATATGCAAATGTGATGTAATATGAACGCAATAACAGCACGGGGTTGCTGAAAAGTGGCTCTCACTGAGATGGGCTTCGCTCTGCCAACTAAAACATGGTCACTCAATATGTGAAAATCAAGCTTTATTGTATAAATAAGCAAGAATCATAAGGAACAGTCATGACTCTGAATTTACACATGAACCATTAACTGCTTATAAAAAGTAATATAGCAATAATCGAATATGTCGTTTCTAAACATTAACTTACCAAATACTGTCTCTTCTGATGAGACTTAATTTAATGATGTCGATAAAGCCATAGGATGCTTGTACCAGAAGAAAAATTATGTGATAGGAAAAGAAAGTAAAACAAAGAGAAAGATGGGAAAGGGAGCAAAGAGACAGAAAAGAGGTAGTAGAGGGGAGGGAATGAGATAATGAGATATCTGAGACCCCCCTCGGGGGGCGCCCCAATCCTCCTCTCTGATACAGAGAAGAGGGTAAATAAAATATGAATGACTGTACTAGAATTAAAGACAGGTCCTGACGAAAGCCCACTATTGATTTCAGGGTTACTCCAGAATTATTCAAGGAACGGAAATCCAGGCATCTATCTCTGGGGACTCCCTAAACGCCAACCAGGAGACCCAAGTGGTATAAATTCTGTCAGAATCACATGTAGATTGTTTTATCAGCTGTTCCATTGGGTAGATATCGTTAAGTTCAGCTACAAATTCAGCCCTAGAAGGGAATTTTTCCTGTTTCGAGTATCTAGGTATTAGGTTCCTTGTGGCTGTGAGGAAGTGTCTAAGAAGGTTCCTCTTAACCCTTAATGACCAAGCCATTTTGTAGGTTAAAGACCAGGCCAATTTTTACAATTCTGACCACTGTCTCTTTATGAGGTTATAACTCTGGAACGCTTCTACGGATCTTGGCGATTCTGAGAATGTTTTCTCGTGACATATTGTACTTCATGATAGTGGTAAAATTTCTTCAATATAACTTGCGTTTTTTTATGAAAAAAATGGAAATATGGCAAAAATTTTGAAAATTTTGCAATTTTCAAACTTTTAATTTTTATGCCATTAAATCAGAGAGATATGTCACAAAAATTAGTTAATAAATAACATTTCCCACATGTCTACTTTACATCAGCACAATTTTGGAACCAAAATTTTTTTTTTTTTACGAAGTTATAAGTGTTAAAAGTTGACCAGCAATTTCTCATTTTTCCAACAAAATTTACAAAACCATTTTTTTAGGGACCACCTCACATTTGAAGTGATTTGAGGGGTCAATATGACAGAAAATACCCAAAAGTGACACCATTCTAAAAACTGCACCCCTCAACGTGTTCAAAGCCACATTCAAGAAGTTTATTAACCCTTTAGGTACTTCACAAGAATTGAAGCAATGTGGAAGGAAAAAATGAACATTTAACTTTTTTCCAAAATTTTTCTTTCGACACAATTTTTTTAAATTTTGTCAAGGGTATCAGGAGAAAATGAACCACAATATTTGTTGTGCAATTTCTCCAGAGTACACCGATATACCATGTGTGGGGGTAAACCACTATTTGGGCGCATGGCAGAGCTCGGAATGGAAGCAGCGCCATTTGACTTTTTTAGCTGGAATTGAGATTGGACGCCATGTCGCATTTGGAGAGTCCCTGTGTGCCTAAACAGTGGAAACCCCCCACAAGTGACCCCATTTTGGAAACTGGACCCCTCAAGGAACTCATCTAAATGTGTTGTGAGAGCTTTTAACCCCCAAGGGCTTCACAGAAGGTTATAACGTAGAGCCGTAAAATTAAAAAATCATATTTTTTCCACAAAAATGATCTTTTCATCCCAATTATTATTTTTCAAAGGATAAAAGGACCCCAAAAGTTATTGGGCAATTAGTCCTGAGTACGCTGATACCCCATATGTGGGGGTAAACCACTATTTGGGCGCATGGCAGAGCTCGGAAGGGAAGCAGCGCCATTTGACTTTTTTGGCTGGAATTGAGATTGGACGCCATGTCGCATTTGGAGAGTCCCTGTGTGCCTAAACAGTGGAAACCCCCCACAAGTGACCCCATTTTGGAAACTAGACCCCCAAGGAACTTATCTAAATGTGTTGTGAGAGCTTTTAACCCCCAAGCGCTTCACAGAAGGTTATAACGTAGAGCCGTAAATTAAAAAATCATATTTTTTCCACAAAAATGATCTTTTCATCCCAATTTTATTTTTCCAAAGGATAAAAGGACCCCAAAATTTATTGGCAATTAGTCCTGAGTACGCTGATACCCCATAGGTGGGGGTAAACCACTATTTGGGCGCATGGCAGAGCTCGGAAGGGAAGCAGCGCCATTTGACTTTTTTGGCTGGAATTGAGATTGGATGCCATGTCGTATTTGGAGAGTCCCTGTGTGCCTAAACAGTGGAAACCCCCCACAAGTGACCCCATTTTGGAAACTAGACCCCCAAGGAACTTATCTAGATGTGTGGTGAGAGCTTTGAACCCCAAGGCTTCACAGAAGGTTATAACGTAGAGCAGTAAAATTAAAAAATCATATCTTTTCCACAAAAATGATCTTTTCACCCCCAATTGTTATTTCCAAAGGGTAACAGGACCCCAAAAGTTTATTGTGCAATTTGTCCTGAGTACGCTGATACCCCATATGTGGGGGGAAACCACTATTTTGATGCATGGCAGAGCTCGAAAGGGAATAGCGCCTTTTTCAATGCAGACTTTGATGGAATGGTCTGTGGGTGTCATGTCACGTTTGGATAGCCCCTGATGTGCCTAAACAGTAGAAACCCCCACAAGTGACTCCATTTTGGAAACTAACCCCCAAGGAACTTTTCTAGATGTGTGGTGAGCACTTTGAACCCCCAAGTGCTTCACAGAAGTTATAACGTAGAGCCGTGAAAATTAAAAAAATCATATTTTTTTCCACAAAAATAAACTTTTGCCCCAAATTTTTATTTTTATAATGGTAAAGGAGAAATAGGACCCCAAAAGCTTATTGTGCAATTTGTCCTGAGTACGCTGATATCCATATGTGGGGGGGAACCACTATTTTGACGCATGGCAGAGCTCGAAAGGGAAGTAGCGCCTTTTTCAAATGCAGACTTTGATGGAATGGTCTGTGGGTGTCATGTCACGTTTGGATAGCCCCTGATGTGCCTAAACAGTAGAAACCCCCCACAAGTGACTCCATTTTGGAAACTAGACCCCCAAGGAACTTTTCTAGATGTGTGGTGAGCACTTTGAACCCCCAAGTGCTTCACAGAAGTTTATAACGTAGAGCCGTGAAAATAAAAAAAAATCATATTTTTTTCCACAAAAATAATCTTTTTGCCCCAAATTTTTATTTTTATAATGGTAACAGGAGAAATAGGACCCCAAAAGCTATTGTGCAATTTGTCCTGAGTACGCTGATATCCCATATGTGGGGGGGAACCACTATTTTGACGCATGGCAGAGATCGGAAGGGAAGGAGCACCGTTTTTAAATGCAGACTTTGATGGAATGGTCTGCGGGTGTCATGTCGCGCTTGGAGAGCCCCTGATGTGCCTAAACAGTAGAAACCCCCACAAATGACCCCATTTTGCAAACTAGACCCCCCAAGGAACTTATCTAGATGTGTGGTCAGCACTTTGAACCCCAAGGGCTTCACAGAAGTTTATAACGTAGAGCCGTGAAAATAAAAAAAATCATATTTTTTTTCCACAAAAATGACCTTTTTGCCCCCAAATTTTTATTTTTATAAGAGTAACAGGAGAAATAGGACCCCAAAAGCTATTGTGCATTTTGTCCTGAGTACGCTGATACCCCATATGCGGGGGGGAACCACTGTGATCGCCTTACTGCGATCTTTGGGAGGCACAATGAACAAATCTACCAAAGGTGAAGAATTGGTTTTCTTTTTTACGCCGTTCCTCGTGCGATATTAGTGATTAGGCGACTTTATTCCTCGGATCGGTGCGATTACAACGATACCAGATTTACACCCTTTTTTCATGTTTAGCTTCTGTCACACTCTAAAAGATGCTTTTTTTTGGAATAATTTTTTGTAAGAATTTTTTGCATCTCCGTATTTTGAGAGCTATAATTTTTCCATATTTCGGCCGACAGAGTTATCTGTGGGCTTATTTTTTGCGGGACGAGCTGACGTTTTTATTGGTACCATATTCAGGCACATAACATTTTTTGATCGCTTCCTATTCCGATTTTTGTGGAAGCAGAATGAACAAAAACCAGCAATTCAGGAATTGTTTTTTTTTTAATTTTTTTTCCCCCGTTCCGCGTGTGGTAAAATTGATAAAGCAGCTTTATTCTTCGGGTCACTACGATTGCAGCGATACCTCATTTATATATTTTTTTTATGTTTTGGCGTTTTTTACACAATAAAGAATTTTATAGAAAAAATAATTATTTTTGCATCAGTTTATTCCGCGAGCTATAACTTTTTTATTTTTTCGCTGATGATGCTATATAGTGGCTTGTTTTTTGCGGGACAAGATGACGTTTTCAGCGGTACCATGATTATTTATATCTGACTTTTTGATCGCGTGTTATTGCACTTTTTCCAAGCGGTATAATGATACCGCTTGGAAAAAGTATAATTTACTACTTTTTTGTGTTTTTTTTTTACGGCTTTCACTGAAGGGGTTAACTAGGTTATGCTTTTATAGATGGGATTTTTACGGACATGGCGATACCTAACATGTGTATTTTTTTTGTTTTTTATTTTTTTTTATTACATAAAAATATGTATTTTTTAGGGGATTTTTTTTAAAATTATTTTTTAATATTTTTTTTACAATTTTTTTTAAAAAATGATTTTTTTTAACTTGTCCCTTTATGGGACTTTCACTTTTTTTACTTTGATTGCAGTTACAATGCATTGCAATGCTCTGGCATTGCAATGCATTGCAACTATAGTGGAAGCTGCTGTGACATGATCACAGCAGCTTCCCGTAGCTAAATGACCCGGAGGTTGTCATGACAACCCCCGGGTCATCAAGGCAGACATCGGCCCCTGCAAATACAGTGCAGGGTTCCGATCTGAGGCAGAGGGAGCTCCCGACCCTCTGCCTCCCCCCCTGAGCTCTGCGATCGCGCTGGATCGCAGCAGTCAGGGGGTTAACAGCCAGGGGCGGTGGGGGCTCCGCTCCTGGCTGTCAGTGCAGGAAGCCTGGCCACTGCAGCGCCGGCTCCTGCACTGATCGCGCTGGGGAAGCTGAAATTTCAGCTTCTCCTGCACGATCGCTGCTGTGTTTGGTCAGTCAGATTGACTGACCAATCACAGCGCTGTGAGTGCGGGGACCGACGGCAAAGGTCCCCGCACCGCTTGCCGTGCCTGTCAGCTGTCTGTGACAGCTGTCGGCACTGATCTACCACTGCGTGTTCACACGCAGTGGTAGATCAAAGGCATGACGTGCAGAGTCCGTCCTGGTGCCGGAACTGGCATCTTGCCATGACGGACTCTGCACGTCAGTGGACATTAAGGGGTTAAATCTAGAAATTGACATGTCACATAAGGACAAAAGAGCTAATTCCACAGTAGGTTTAAGTTTGCGAAGAGATAGCCTATTATAAAGATCGAAAATTGATAGCTATAGGTTCCTTATGGGTGGACAGTCCCACCATGTATGTATGGATATATGATCCTTTATCTTTCAAACATCTCCAGCATGTGTCTGGAATCACCGGAAACATAGAATGTGTCGTGGATGGACATTTGTACCACCTTGATAGAACCTTGAAAAACCCTATATACCAGACATGGATAAAGGCCGGAGGACTCAAGTGGACCTAATCACTAACAATGAATATGCATTCTCTGAAAAAAATTTTTAAAAAATATTAATAATATTCTATAAAAAATAAAAAAGGAAAAATCCGAACTATGACAAGAGAATGTATATAATCTTTATTAGACAATGTTGTACATGAAACAATACTCAATAAAAACAAATAAAAAATGAAAAACAATGGCTGACAGCAGATGTAATAGTCCAGGTAATACAGACAGGCTCAAATTACATACCAGGGTTGTAAATAAATGAATCCACACAAAAAGAATGTGTGATAAATCAATAATATGTGCACAGTGTATATGGTCTCAATGCGCTACATAAAAAATTATATTAATGTGAATATGCCTATCAAACTTTAAATAAATCCACACAAAAAGAATGTGTAATAAATCAATAATATGTGCACAGTGTATATGGTCTCAATGCGCTACATAAAAAATTATATTAATGTGAATATGCCTATCAAACTTTAAATAAATCCACACAAAAAAGGAATGTGTAATAAATCAATAATATGTGCACAGTATATATGGTCTCAATGCGCTACATAAAAAGTGCTATAAAGTGAGTATATCCTCAGTGCATATCAAACTTTAAACACCACTGTGTGAACATAATAGACTAGTGCAATGCAACAGCAGAGGCGTGTGCAGAACGTAATTACACCAAACAAGGACCATATGGAAAGTATCCGCTACCTGTGAGCCTGGATGGGATGCTGACAGCCAGAAAAGAACGCGCCCCGACGCGCGTTTCGGTATTGATAACCTTCGACGAAGGTTTTTTTTCCGCGTGGATTTGCTGCGGATTTAAATCTGCAGCATGTCAATTCTTTGTGCGGATTCTGCAGCGTTTTTACACCTATGCCATTATAGGTGTAAAACCGCAGGGCAAATCCACTCAAAAACCACAGTAAATCCGCAGGTAAAACGCAGGTCATTTTACCTGCGGATTTAGCAAAATCCGCGCTAAAAAATCAGCAAGTAAATCCGCAACGTGTGCATGGGGCCTTACAGTTACCTGCATTTTATTCCTTTCATGTAGCTGTGATGATATGAGAGTCTAGTGCCATCTTGTGGCTGCACTTGCATATTGCACCACTTATGACGTAGAAATGCTGTATTAGGGGAATTTTCAGCAATTATTTCTATTGTTCAAAAGAGATTTGTGAAGTATTTTACCTGGCTGGTACATTGTTCCTATGTGTATCATTATTTCTAAAAGGTTATAAGAATAAGAAAGATAATATGCAAATGTGATGTAATATGAACGCAATAACAGCACGGGGTTGCTGAAAAGTGGCTCTCACTGAGATGGGCTTCGCTCTGCCAACTAAAACATGGTCACTCAATATGTGAAAATCAAGCTTTATTGTATAAATAAGCAAGAATCATAAGGAACAGTCATGACTCTGAATTTACACATGAACCATTAACTGCTTATAAAAAGTAATATAGCAATAATCGAATATGTCGTTTCTAAACATTAACTTACCAAATACTGTCTCTTCTGATGAGACTTAATTTAATGATATCAATACCGAAACGAGCGTCGGGGCGCGTTCTTTTCTGGCTGTCAGCATCCCATCCAGGCTCACAGGTAGCGGATACTTTCCATATGGTCCTTGTTTGGTGTAATTACGTTCTGCACACGCCTCTGCTGTTGCATTGCACTAGTCTATTATGTTCACACAGTGGTGTTTAAAGTTTGATATGCACTGAGGATATACTCACTTTATAGCACTTTTTATGTAGCGCATTGAGACCATATATACTGTGCACATATTATTGATTTATTACACATTCCTTTTTTGTGTGGATTTATTTAAAGTTTGATAGGCATATTCACATTAATATAATTTTTTATGTAGCGCATTGAGACCATATACACTGTGCACATATTATTGATTTATCACACATTCTTTTTGTGTGGATTCATTTATTTACAACCCCTGGTATGTAATTTGAGCCTGTCTGTATTACCTGGACTATTACATCTGCTGTCAGCCATTGTTTTTCATTTTTTATTTGTTTTTATTGAGTATTGTTTCATGTACAACATTGTCTAATAAAGATTATATACATTCTCTTGTCATAGTTCGGATTTTTCCTTTTTTATTTTTTATAGAATATTATTAATATTTTTAAAACATTTTTTTCAGAGAATGCATATTCATTGTTAGTGATTAGGTCCACTTGGGTCCTCCGGCCTTTATCCACGTCTGGTATATAGGGTTTTTCAATCTTTCGGATGGTCTACCATCTCACTTCTCTTGGATTATTGGTATTACCTTGCTAGTCATTCACATGTTTATAAGTTCATAATTATTATTTTATACTATACATTAAGGGTATTTTTTATGTGCAAGCTATACCAGTTTTTCTTGTTCATTTTTAACCTTGATAGAACCTTGTAGCTCCTCTCCTGTGATACCGCATTCAGAGACGTCCTAAACGTGAATAAAAGGATTTTATCTCTCTCCTCTTGGCTTAGAGATCTCCCCAGATCACATTCCCATTTAGAGAAGAATATTGGGAAATTATGTGTTGGCAATTGGGATGTTTGAAACAGATTATACAGCAACGAGACCATGAGACCAGGAGAATTTCCCCCAACACAAAGTTCCTCAAAGGGAGTTAACCCCTTATCCCTCAAGGGTGGTTTGCACGTTAATGACCGGGCCAATTTTTAAAATTCTGACCACTTTCTCTTTATGAGGTTATAACTCTGGAACTCTTCAACGTAAATATGGCGAAAGTTTATGAAAATTTTGCAATTTTCAAACTTTGAATTTTTATTCCCTTAAAACAGAGAAATATATCACACAAAATAGTTAATAAATAACATTTCCCACATGTCTACTTTACATCAGCACAATTTTGGAACCCAAATTTTTTTTTGTTAGGAAATTATAAGGGTTAAAAGTTGACCAGCGATTTCTCATTTTTACAACAAAATTTACAAAGCCATTTTTTTAGGGACCACCTCACATTTGAAGTCACTTTGAGGGGTCTATGTGGCAGAAAATACCCAAAAGTGACACCATTCTAAAAACTGCACCCCTCAAGGTACTCAAAACCACATTCAAGAAGTTTATTAACCCTTCAGGTACTTCACAGGAGCTGAAGCAACGTGGAAGGAAAAAATTAATATTTAACTTTTTAGTCACAAAAATGATCATTTACAAACTTTTTTTTACTTTCACAATGGTAAAAGGAGAAAATGGACAGATAAAGTTGTTGTGCAATTTCTCCTGAGTACGCCAATACCACATAGGGGGGAAAACCACTGTTTGGGTGCACGGTCGGTCTCAGAAGGGAAGGAGCGCAGTTTGACTTTTTCAAACCAAAATTGGCTGGAATTGAGATTGGACGCCATGTCACGTTTGGAGAGCCCCTGATGCGCCTAAACAGTGGAAACCCCCCACAAGTGACACCATTTTGGAAACTAGACCCCCTATGGAACTTATCTAGATCTGTTGTGAGCACTTTGAACCCCCAAGTGTTTCACAAAAGTTTATAATGCCTGAGTGTGAAAAAAAAAACAATTTTCCACAAAAATGATTTTTTAGTCCCAAATTTTTGATTTTTCCCAAGGAAATTGGACCCCAAAAGTTGTTGTCCAATTTGTCCTGAGTACGCTGATACCCCATATGTGGGAGGGAACTGTTTGGGTGCACGTCAGGGCTTGGAAAGGAAGTAATAACGTTTTGGAATGCAGACGTTGATGGGGGTCATGTTCCGTTTGACCCCATTTTGGAAACTTGACCCCCTAAGGAACTTATCTAGATCTTTGGTGAGCACTTTGAACCCCCAAGTGCTTCACACAAGTTTATAATGCCCAGGCATGAAAATAAAAAAATCCTATTTTTTTCCCTCAAAAATTATCTTTTAGTCACCAATTTTTTATTTTCCAAGGGTAACAGGAGAAATTGGACCACAAGAGTTGTTGTCCTATTTGCCCTGAGTACGCTGATACCTTATATGTGGGGGGAACCACTGTTTGGGCGCACCGCAGAGGTCGGAATGGAAGGAGCGCTATTTGACTTTTTCCAACCCAAATTGGCTGGAATTGAGATTGGACGCCATGTTGCATTTGGAGAGCCTCTGATGTGCCTAAACAGTGCAAACCCCCCACAAGTGACCCCATTTTGGAAACTAGACCCCTAAGGATCTTATAAAGATCTGTGGTGAGCAATTTGAACCCCAAGTGCTTCACACAAGTTTATAACAGAGAGCCTTAAAATTAAAAAATCATATTTTTTCCACAAAAATGATCTTTTCACCCCAATTTAGTAACAAGACCCTAAAAGTTATTGTGCAATTTGTCCTGAGTATGCTGATACCCATATGTGGGGGTAAACCACTGTTTGGGTGCATAGCAGAGCTTGAAAGGGAGGGAGCGCCGTTTGACTTTTTCAACGCAGAATTGGCTGGACGCCATGTCGTGTTTGGAGAGCCCCTGATGTGCCTAAACAGCAGAAACCCCCCACAAATTACACCATTTTGGAAACTAGACCCCTCAAGGAACTTATCTAGATGTGTGGTGAGAACTTTGAACCCCCAGGTGTTTCACTAAAGTCTATAATGCCCGAGCATGAAAATAAAAAAATCATATTTTTTCCACACCACCACAGACGGCACATTCAGTTCCAACCTAACAGCATATCCTAGGACTTCCACCTGGTCCTCTCCCTGCTGGACTTCTACATATATGGCCTCTAGGTTTCCAAGTATACATATCCGCAGTGGCCTTTCTTGTCTCCTCTTTTTTTTTTTTTTAAATTCCTTTTTATTTGGATTTTCAAACAAAAGTGCCACAGTAGGCGGTACACATCTCGGTCACAGCCGATATGGTCATAAAATAAACATTGTAAATAACTGAGCAACATTGGAACAGAAAACCGGAACTCGCAAATATTGTAGGGAGAACCCTATCTTCCAGGAAGCCTCCCGTCATCTTCCTTCTTTGGCCTTGTCGCGACCCTGATTAAACTACCCCTCCCCCACCCTCCTCTGGCGTATAGTTTTCCAACTTCTCGCCACCTCTACATTCTTTTCTCTGAGCATGTTAAAATATAAGGCCCTTCTTAGTACAGGCAGAATCTAACTCAACACTATAGTACAAGTCAAGACCTACCTCTCTCCCATTATAATTGTAGATCCCCCAAAGTCCCTCCCACCTCTCCCCGCAGGTACCAGGTTGTGTAGTTGAACGGCCTTACAAGCTGGACGATCTCCTCCCTAGAATAATGCGTCAGCACAAATGGCCTCCATTTGCCAAAAAATTTTTCGCAGACGATTCTTTGGCCCGCTCCGCCAGTATGCGATCCAGACACAGCACATCTCTCATTATCGATGTCAACTCCGTCATGCTAGGAATTACGTCTGTCAACCAATGGTTAAGAATAAGTCGTTTCGCCGCTAGCAGTAGAGTGTGCATCATTGGTATCTTACCTCTCAGGTTCTCGTCATCAGGAAGGTCATGAAAGAGCAATGTCTGCATGGTATACGGGAGTGTCACGCTCCATTTCCTGAAGACATACGTCTGAAGGGAACGCCAATTGTAACGGGTCTGGTAGGTGAAACCACTGAGCTTTATTATACAAGACAGTATACTTGTAAGAGAGCAGGTGGCGCCCGGGGAATACGGACAGGAATTCACGGGAAGTGACCAGGGCAGTCTCTGGGTAGGCAGGTTGTCACGGCAAGTGACCAGGGCAGTCTCTGGGTAGGCAGGTTGTCACGGCAAGTGACCAGGGCAGTCTCTGGGTAGGCAGGTTGTCACAGCAAGTGACCAGGGCAGTCTCTGGGCAGGCAGGTTGTCACAGCAAGTGACCGGGGCAGTCTCTGGGCAGGCAGGTTGTCACAGCAAGTGACCAGGGCAGTCTCTGGACAGGCAGGTTGTCACAGCAAGTGACCAGGGCAGTCTCTGGACAGGCAGGTTGTCACAGTAAGTGACCAGGACAGTTTCTGAATAGACAGGCTTATACGACCTGAGATGTTGGAGCCTCCTGGTAGGCTGCAGTCTGATGGCAGATGATCGCTCCCAAGCGAGCAGGCAGGAGTCTCTGGAGTAGCCGGTGATCACTGCTGGAGATGTCCGAACCTTCAGATAAAGCTGCAGTCGGATGGCAGATGATCGCTCCCAAGTGAGCAGGCAAGAGTCTCTGAAGTAGCCGGTGATCACTGCTGATGAAGTCCGAACCTTCGGATAGAGCTGCAGTCGGATGGCAGATGATCGCTCCCAAGTGAGCAGGCAAGAGTCTCTGTAATCGCCGGGGATCACTGCAGGTGATGTCCGAACCTCCGGGGAGGGCTGCAGTCAGATGGCAGACAGCAAACAGACGGGTAACAGGCAGGCAACTGGAAACAGGAGCTGAGGGCTGAAGCAGAGTTATACAGTGCAACAACAACATTGCCGGGCACCTCCATTAAGGAGGAAGCCCTTAATATAGGGTAGAGTCCTCCGGCATTGGCCGGAGACTAATTTGGAAAATGCGCGCGGCTCCTGTAAGAGCGGGGGAGGGCGCGGGCGCGCGCCCTAAGTCCAGCAGCAGGGAAGGAGTGCGCGGGCCCAGCAGGGCGGAATGAGGACGCCGAGGATGCTGGGGGTGCTGAGGACGCTGGGGGCGCTGAGGACGCTGGGGGCGCTGAGGACGCAGAGCGCTGGTAAGGGGAACGGCGTCCCTGCCTGGCAGAGGGCCGGGACGCCTATGCTACAGTACCCCCCCTCTAGGCCCCCCTCTTTAGGCCAGAAAGAAATTTAGCTAGGATGAGAGGGGCATGGATGTTCTCCCGAGGCTCCCACGTTCTCTCCTCAGGACCAAACCCCTTCCAATCCACCAAAAAATAAGTCTTTCTTCCTACCCTTTTAGTGGCCAGAATGTTCTCTACCTCAAATTCATCATCAGCAGACACTGGAGCAGGAGGTGTACCTGTAGACTTGAAAAAAGAGTTAAGTACCACAGGTTTGAGGAGAGACACATGAAAAGAGTTAGGAATTCGCAAATTGGCCGGGAGTTTCAGTTTATAGGACACTGGGTTGATCTGCCTGATGACCTCAAAAGGACCGATAAACCGAGGACCTAACTTGTAGGAAGGAATTTTGAGCCGAACATATTTGGACGAAAGCCAGACTTTGTCCCAGGACGGAATTGAGGAGGATCCAGACGTTTCTTGTCAGCATGTCTTTTCATGCGCTCGGATGACTGAATGAGTGCGGACCGGGTACTCTCCCAGATGGAGGAGAATTCTCTAACCAGAGATTCCGCAGCTGGATTGTCCACAGAGATGGAAACGGGGACAGGAATCTGAGGGTGCTGACCGAAGACTATAAAAAACGGAGACTTGGTGGACGATTCGCTCTCGTGATTATTGTAAGAGAATTCGGCCCAAGGCAGGAGCTCCACCCAATCAGAATGATGAGCATTAACGAAGTGTCGGAGATAGCTGGTCAGATTCTGATTTATTCGCTCAACTTGTCCATTGGACTGTGGGTGGTAAGCGGAGGAGAAATCCAAGGTGACGTCTAGTAACTTACAAGTAGCTCTCCAGAAACGTGAAGTGAACTGTACCCCACGATCCGACACAATGTGACGAGGCAAACCATGGAGACGGAAGATGTGGCGGATAAAGTCTTTAGCCAACTCGGGTGCAGACGGAAGACCTGGCAGAGGAATGAAGTGAGCCATCTTGGAAAAGCGGTCAGCGACCACCCAAATGACCGTACAACCGGCAGAGACGGGCAGATCCGTAATGAAGTCCATGGCTATATGTTGCCAGGGAGCAGCGGGTACAGGAAGCGGAAGAAGACGGCGGCAGGCAGGTGTCTCGGAACTTTGTTGCGGGCACAGGAGACACAGGCAGAAACAAAGTCTATTACGTCTTTGTGCAGGGTAGGCCACCAATAATGCCGGGTAATGAGTTGGAGGGTCTTTTTCTGACCAGCGTGGCCAGCGAGTTTAGACGAATGACCCCAATGTAGAATTCTCTTCCGATCAGTCTCTGATACGAACGTCTTACCAGGAGGGAGACGGTTTAGACTCACGGGAGCCACCTGCATCACTCTGGCGGGATCGATGATATGTTTAGGCTCATCTTCGAGATCCGACACCAGGAAGGACCGGGACAAGGCATCCGCCTTGATGTTTTTGTCATCCGGGGGAAAATGCAAGAGAAAATCAAAACGGGCAAAAAACAAGGACCACCGGGCTTGGCGAGGGTTAAGTCTCTGAGCATGCTGAAGGTAAGATAGATTTTTGTGGTCCGTGTAGATGATTACCGGATGAAGAGCCCCTCGAGTAGGTAACGCCACTCCTCCAATGCCAATTTAATGGCCAATAACTCTCGATCTCCTATGGAGTAGTTGCGCTCGGAGGAGGAGAAGAGTTTGGAGAAGAAACCACAGGAAACCATCTTCCCGGATGAAGATTTTTGAGTAAGTACCGCTCCGGCTCCAGCAGAGGAAGCGTCCACCTCCAGGAAGAACTGCTTGTTGCCGTCCGGGCGATGCAGCACTGGAGCGGAAGAGAAGGCTTGTTTCAAGGAAAGAAAGGCCTCCTCTGCTTCGGGCGTCCACTGTTTGGGGTTAGCATCCTTGCGGGTGAGCGCTGAGATTGGAGCAGTCCTGGAAGAGAAGTGCGGTATGAAGAGACGGTAATAGTTAGCGAATCCCAGGAACCGCTGAATGGCCTTCAACCCCTCTGGTCGGGGCCACTTCTCGATGGCAGACAGTTTCTCCGGATCCATTCGTAGGCCTGTCTGAGAGATAATGTAGCCCAGAAACGGAAGCGAGGTCTGCTCAAAGAGGCACTTCGCCAAATATTGAGGAAGAGGTGATTCTGCCTGAGCCTGAGCAGAACCTGACGAACATCCCTCCGGTGAGACTGGAGATCCGGAGAGAAGACCAAGATGTCGTCAAGGTACACCACAACGCAGGAGTAGAGGAGGTCCCGGAAGATGTCATTGACCAACTCCTGAAAGACTGCTGGAGCATTACAGAAACCAAAGGGCATAACCAGATACTCGTAGTGGCCATCCCGGGTGTTGAATGCCGTCTTCCATTCATCTCCTCGACGGATACGAACCAGGTTGTATGCTCCACGAAGATCCAGTTTAGTGAAGACTCTAGCCCCTCTAAGACGATCAAACAACTCCGGAATGAGCGGAAGAGGGTACTTATTCTTCACTGTGATCAAATTTAGGCCTCTGTAGTCAATACAGGGACGGAGAGATCCGTCTTTCTTTTTTACAAAAAAGAAACCTGCTCCCGCGGGGGAGGTAGATTTACGGATGAATCCTTTCGCTAAATTCTCCTCGATATATTCTGACATCGACCTGGTCTCTGCAGCGGACAATGGGTAAATACGCCCACGGGGAGGCGTAGTACCGGGTAGCAGGTCGATCGGGCAATCATATGGTCTATGCGGGGGTAATGTCTCTGCTTCCTTTTTATTAAAGACATCCGCGAATGACCAATATGGAATCGGGAGTCCAGGTAGATTAGCAGGTGTAGGAGAAGAACGGACGGGATGGACAGGCACCAGACACGTTTTATGACAGTCCTGTCCCCAGCGAAGAATCTCTCCATTCTGCCAGTCGAGCACGGGTGCATGTTTTTGGAGCCAAGGCAGACCTAGTAAGAAAGCATGAGAGAGTCCAGGTAAAACATGAAACGAGATGCTCTCAGAATGCAACATTCCCACCTGCAGGGTTATGGCTTCGGTGATAAGTTGGATGGGACGAGGTAGGAGACCCCCATCCACAGCAGCAACAGATACTGGTTCAACCAGAGGTTTGGTGGGAATGCGATACTTCTCTACTAGAGCCTGTGAAACAAGATTCCCAGCTGCTCCAGAATCAAGTTGGGCCAGTTCGAAGTAACGGTTCTTACCGATGAGAATAGAGACAGACAGCAGCAGAGATGAAGAGGATTTATTCTGGTCTAGGTGGACCTCTCCGAGCGAACCTAGACACAGGCGTTTCCCGACCTCTCCGGACAGGTACGGATCCAGTGCTCCTTACTGCCACAGTAGAAGCAACTCCTCTCGGCACGGCGTGAGTCCTGACGGGCTTTGACCATCTTGGTCTGGTCGACCTGCATAGGCTCTGCAGTGTGCATCTGGGGAGAAACGGAAGGGGTTATAGGTCTCTGAAACGAGGGTGCAAGACGAGGAAACCCTCTCTCACGGGTGACCTCTTGGCACGTTCCTGGAACCGTAGATCAATTCGATTGGCAAGATTTATTAAATCATCAAGGGAGGTTGGAATGTCCCGACCGGCAAGTTCATCTTTAATACGGCCGGACAGACCCTCCCAGAAGACCGAAATCAGGGCGTTATTGTCCCAAGCCAACTCTGAGGCTAGAGTACGGAACCGTATGGCATATTGACCAACGGTGAGACTCTCCTGACGGAGACGCAACAGAGATGATGCAGAGGAGGTCTTCCGTCCAGGTTCGTCGAATACCTTCCGGAAGGCCGAGAGAAAAGCAGGCAGGTCAGATACCAGAGGATCTTCTCTCTCCCAGAGAGGATTAAGCCAGGCCAGAGCCTCTCCGGTGAGATGGGACATGATGAAGGCAATTTTGGCCCGGTCAGAGTTAAACTGGTGTGCCAGGAGTTCGAAATGCAGGGTGCACTGGTTAATAAAACCACGAGCCAGAGCAGGGTCGCCTCCAAACCTAGGAGGAGCTGAAAGTCGGGGTCCGGGATAGGAAACCACGGAATTGGGAAGCAGCAAGGCTGCCGGATTATGAGTCATGGCTCCAGCGGTGGTTGCTGGTGATGAATTCAGAGTGTCCAGGCGGGAATTGACGTTCCGCAGGTGACCCAGGATGGCCTCATGTTGCGACCTCTGGCGAGATAGTTCATGACACAATTCCGGGAGTGAAGGGGTTTGGGTGCCACCGGGTTCCATGGCCGAGCAAACTGTAACGGGTCTGGTAGGTGAAACCACTGAGCTTTATTATACAAGACAGTATACTTGTAAGAGAGCAGGTGGCGCCCGGGGAATACGGACAGGAATTCACGGGAAGTGACCAGGGCAGTCTCTGGGTAGGCAGGTTGTCACGGCAAGTGACCAGGGCAGTCTCTGGGTAGGCAGGTTGTCACGGCAAGTGACCAGGGCAGTCTCTGGGTAGGCAGGTTGTCACAGCAAGTGACCAGGGCAGTCTCTGGGCAGGCAGGTTGTCACAGCAAGTGACCGGGGCAGTCTCTGGGCAGGCAGGTTGTCACAGCAAGTGACCAGGGCAGTCTCTGGACAGGCAGGTTGTCACAGCAAGTGACCAGGGCAGTCTCTGGACAGGCAGGTTGTCACAGTAAGTGACCAGGACAGTTTCTGAATAGACAGGCTTATACGACCTGAGATGTTGGAGCCTCCTGGTAGGCTGCAGTCTGATGGCAGATGATCGCTCCCAAGCGAGCAGGCAGGAGTCTCTGGAGTAGCCGGTGATCACTGCTGGAGATGTCCGAACCTTCGGATAAAGCTGCAGTCGGATGGCAGATGATCGCTCCCAAGTGAGCAGGCAAGAGTCTCTGAAGTAGCCGGTGATCACTGCTGATGAAGTCCGAACCTTCGGATAGAGCTGCAGTCGGATGGCAGATGATCGCTCCCAAGTGAGCAGGCAAGAGTCTCTGTAATCGCGGGGGATCACTGCAGGTGATGTCCGAACCTCCGGGGAGGGCTGCAGTCAGATGGCAGACAGCAAACAGACGGGTAACAGGCAGGCAACTGGAAACAGGAGCTGAGGGCTGAAGCAGAGTTATACAGTGCAACAACAACATTGCCGGGCACCTCCATTAAGGAGGAAGCCCTTAATATAGGGTGGAGTCCTCCGGCATTGGCCGGAGACTAATTTGGAAAATGCGCGCGGCTCCTTTAAGAGCGGGGAGGGCGCGGCGCGTGCCCTAAGTCCAGCAGCAGGGAAGGAGCGCGCGGGCCCAGCAGGGCGGAATGAGGACGCCGAGGATGCTGGGGGTGCTGAGGACGCTGGGGGCGCTGAGGACGCTGGGGGCGCTGAGGACGCAGAGCGCTGGTAAGGGGAACAGCGTCCCTGCCTGGCAGAGGGCCGGGACGCCGATGCTACACCAATATGATTTAATCTTTTCACACTCCCATATTCCATGCAGAAAGTCAGTGTTAGATACTTTACAGTTGGGGCAGTGTGTAATCCTGTCGGGAAAGGTCGACGTCATCGGAATATTAAAACCATATATTGCTCCATACATTAATTTGACGTATGTCTCCCTCCATACCTCACTGAGTACTGTAAGCTTTTCAGGGGATATAGCTCTGGGATCGCCGTCTGGGTAGACAGAGTGGCACGGAAACAGTTCATTCACAGCAGTACTGGTGCAACTGGCTGCAACCAGTTTTATTTAAAGTCACAAGCAAACAAGACATAAAACAAATCATAAACAGAAGACCTGGGCTTGTCTAGCCACTTACTACACTTAGATAGATTTCCCTATCTATCCGGGTCCCGACTCTAACAGCCGGGGCCAAAACAACACATATGTTCAGCATTTACCAGCATGTAGGTTCACAGAGTCTCCTCCTTGTGTCTGAAGGCACCTTCAACGTCCAGACTTGAGAGAGCTCCCCTCCTATTCAGCAGCTATCCGCATGGATTCTCACAGAGACTACTCCTGTGTCCGGGGTACATCGAGCACCCAGACTGAAATAGCTCAAACTCCTGGAGACACCTTCTGTGCCTGGACTCCTCCTGTGTCCAGACTAAGCGAGCTCTCTGACTGTGCTCCCAAGCACCTACTTCTGGCTTCCTAATCAACACCTGAGTGGATTCAGGTCTGAGCTGCAAGCGTGTACTGAATGGCAGGTGTAGTGACCTTTCTTTACCACCAGGTTTACAAAGCCACACATTTCGCTCATACCAGTCAGCAAAGTACTTAGGTGAAATATACACCTCATTCAACACATATTCCTTCACTGTCTCACATATCCCCCCCCTCTTCTCCAGACCGGAGGGCTGGTCATCCAGACCGGAGGGCTGGTCAACAATCCTAAAGAGACAGTGCACTCCGGACCAGTTATGGCCAACACCAAGTTCATCTTCACCATTGTCATCTGTATCTTCACCTATAGCAACCGCACTACGCTGTACCCTCCCAGGCCTATGCTCTCTGCGGGCCTCGGGTGTCCTGCACAGTTTCAGCTTGACCTTAGTGCCAGCCTCAGTCTCGGTATAGTGCCTCACCAGAGAAGTACGACCAGGCACGTCAGAACACCTCTGCTGATTCTTCCTCAGAAACTTTCGTACCTCCTGTTTTTGGGGCACTGACCCTGTGTCACCAACTGTCACAGGAGGTATAGGGGTTTTTTCAGCTTTCTCTAATTCCCCTGAACCTTTTTTAGCACATCTACTTTCTTAAATATCAGTTGATTCATAAATTCTATTTCACAGAACTTAAGCGCCTCTGTCATGGTCTCTGACCATTTTGAGCCACACTGTTCAAACGATTGGCACTGTAGAGGGAGCTGATCGTTTTTCTTTTTCGGTACACATACTTCATCCTCTTCTTGTACAGGCTCTTCTGGTAGGACATGCTCAGAAGCCCTACCATCAGTCTTCTCTTCCACCACGTTCTGCATCCCATCTGAGCTCCTGTGTGTCTGCAGCGGCAACGGAGCGACACATCGCCCCTCCCACTCACTGGGACGTGGTTCAGGTGTAGACTCCATGAAAATGCGCTTGAGCTCACCAAGGCCAACCTGATGTCTCAAAATCTCATCTTGGGATTTATCCAGATCCTTTGTGTCGCTCGGAACACCGATGGAGCACCGGGCGCCGAACTTCCGGCCCGAGCTTCGCGAGTTGCAGCCACGGATCCGGACAGTACACCGTCCACGCCGCTGTCTCCGGCAGAAACAGATTCCGGGGCAGAGTCAGTCCCCACATCTTCAGTCTTGTTCCTCACAGCTTCACTTGAGACCTCAGCTTCTGGTGAGGCATCTGGTTTGGTGTCTACCACTTCCATGGCTTTTCCCACCTCTGCAGCATCACCCTCAGAGTCCTTGGCATGATTCAGATCCACACCACACATTGATAACTTCTCATCTTCAACAGCATCCACTTGTGCTGTGTTCAGTTTCAGAGTCCTGCCTTTAAAGCTCAGCTCTCCTCCTTTCACCTTAGTCTTCGCCAGGGAACCGGCCAACTGTAAAACATCTTCAGATGCCATCTTCTGTCCGGCTGTAAGGTCAGCATCAGCTTTCTTCTCAGGACTCTCAACCTCCTCTGCTACCATGCCTTCCTCATTTGCACTGGTTGCTTTATTGTCATCAGATGATTCACTATCACTACCACTGTCTGACCCCTTTTTCTCAGCCACATCTGGCTCACTTTCAGGGTTATACACTTCATTTTCATTCACATCCTGCTCACTGTCAGGGTTATACAATTCATTTTCATTCACATCCTGCTCACTGTCAGGGTTATACAATTCATTCTCATTCACATCTTGATCTGGAACCTTAGTTAACATGTCATCCACAACATTAACTTCACCATCTGGTCCCTGGTTTCCCTCAGGTGGTCCCTCAAGTATGTGACTATGTGACAACCCCAGCACTATACTTCCATATAGCTCAGGTACTAGGAGCTGGCTCACGACCTCTCCCTGGACTTCAGTGTCCCTATACAACAGGTGAGTGTTTATGGCAACATGAGGAAACCTCTCCTCAGAGCCAGGCTCTTGGGAAACCTCATTTAGAACAATTATATTTTCCTGTGCCGTTTTAAGAGTGGGGTCTCGCCATTGTTCACTCTCAAAATTGTCACAGGACACAGGTAAGTCAGGGACACTCGGTTCCCGAGAACCACCATCCTCGTCTCCCACCATCACCTGCAAAGGAACTTCAACACTATCACAGTCATCATTATTATCAATATCATTATCATGATTATGATCAGTATCATCATCACTATCATGATCATCATCATTATCATTATCAGCATCAGCATTATTATCATGGTCATCATCATTATCATGATCATCATCATCATTATCATTATCATCATCATCATCATCATTATCACACAAGTTTAACGGCCCACTAGCATTGTGTTCCGCCCCTCGGGACTGCGCACCCTCAATAGGAGCTTCATCACACTGTCCATCAGAAACATTTTTCCCCCAGAGATCCTTAGATCGGGGAAAGTCATTACCCAATATGACGGGTTGCACCAGGTTCTTCACTACCCCCCTTCATATGAAACCTCCCCGAGTTTGGGGACCAAGTCCACGGCAGTCTCTGGGTAGACTTTGGTGTCTCCATGGATGCACACCATACTCAGGTGCTTATCAGGGATGAAGTCCCTATCAATCAGGCTGTCACATACGGAAGTCACTGGACTCTCTGAGTCCAAGAGGGCCTGTGCTGGGCAGTCATTTACAACCACCGGGCACACCTGTGGTCCAGTCTCTTCGGCTGAGGTGGACACACACACAGGCTCTGCGCAGGGAGAGAGGGATCTGCCAACATCAACCCCTCCTGTGTCCAGACTAAGCGAGCTCTCTGACTGTGCTCCCAAGCACCTACTTCTGGCTTCCTAATCAACACCTGAGTGGATTCAGGTCTGAGCTGCAAGCGTGTACTGAATGGCAGGTGTAGTGACCTTTCTTTACCACCAGGTTTACAAAGCCACACATTTCGCTCATACCAGTCAGCAAAGTACTTAGGTGAAATATACACCTCATTCAACACATATTCCTTCACTGTCTCACAGTACATGCTTCCGGACTGATAACCATCCCAATAGTATTTTCTCTCCTATGTCCTCATCCTGGGTCGCCCTTTCCCACAATGGGAAAACCATCCCCTGAGATGAGTTCAACAGGTTAGAATTAATTTCCTTCTGGATGTGTGACAACGTCAGTTTCACTTCGGGGATTAAGTACGTCTTGTCAAATGAATTGTCCGCCACCTCCCCTCTAATGTTGCGCAGGCGATTTCTACAGAAGGACAGGACTTGTAGGGTTTGGAGAAAGTGAGAAGGGGGCAAATCGAATTTTTCCATTAGCTCCTTGGATGTCAGCCACCTACGCTCTTCTAGGTGCATGAGATGGTATACTGTATGTATACCTTTAGTACGCCACGTCTCAAATACGCGGTCCGTCACTCCCACTGGGAATTCTGGGTGACCCCATAGAGGCATGTGTTTAGATAATTGAGAAGACAGCCCATGCGCTCGTCTGGTCGCCTTCCAGGCAATTACTGTATCGCTCAGTAGCGCTGATTTTTTCACAGTGTCTGGGAGTTTAGAAATCACCGTGTGAAGACATGCCGCCAGACTCCATCCCTCTGTCAGTCCCGACTCCAGCAATACATCTGAGTAGGACGAAGTCCCCTTAACCCAATCTCTCCCCACTCGGATCAAGCAAGCCAGGTTATAACTCCTAACGTTAGGCACGGCCAGGCCCCCATCTGTTACTGTACGCATTAATTTACGAAGTGCAATTCTGGGTCGTTTACCCCTCCAGATGAATCTGGAGAACGCCTTTTGTACCCGTGAGACATCAGCATGGCGTAACAGGAGTGGAATAGTCTGAAGCGGGTATAATAGCCTACCGAAACTAATCATCTTAAGAAGGTGACAACGGCCCAGAAGAGACAGGGGCAAATCATGCCAACGCTCCAATTCCCGTACAACTTTGTCAAATAAGGGATCATAGTTAAGTTTGTACAGAGAGCTAGATTCCCGTCCTATTTTGATTCCCAGGTATGTTATAAAGGGTTTAAGTACGTCTGACCCCCATCCGTGAGCACACCAGAGCTCACGAGGGTTAGGCTTTCCCAATTCCAAAATTTCACTCTTGGACGCGTTGATGCGGTACCCCGATATTCGTTCAAAAAGTTTTAGGCAGTCTAATAGCCCCGTGAGATGTTCTTGGGGATGTGCCATATAAATGAGTATATCGTCTGCAAACAATGTCAGTTTGATCTCCCGTCCCCCTACCTTTATACCGTCGTATACTGTGTTATCCTCCAGGTGTCTAACTAATGGCTCAAGGGCTATATCAAAGAGCAAGGGAGACAATGGGCACCCCTGACGAGTTCCCCTCTGTAGTGTCAAAGGAGCCGACAGGTGGCCTGGAGTGTGTATTCGTGCCTATGGGTTGGCGTAGAGTCCTGTCAGGAAAGTCCTAAACGTGCCTCTCACGCCAATTTTGTCCAGGACCATGGTCAACCAACTCCAGCTTACCCTGTCGAATGCCTTCTCAGCATCTAGGGACAGCAGAACAGGGCTCGATGCTGTCAGACCACGGTATTTATCCAGAACAGCTATTGCTTTTCTAATATTAGTCATGGCCGATCGGTGGCGAACAAAGCCTACCTGTGATGGCCCTATCAGTGTAGGAAGAATGCTACTCAAGCGATCAGCCATGATCCTGGACAAAAGCTTGATATCCTGGTCAATGAGTGATATTGGACGATAGGAGCCAGCCAGGTGTGAAGGTTTGTTGGGTTTTAGTAACACCTTGATGTGTGCCATGTTCGAGTGGATGGGCAACCCTCCTGTCTCCAATATATGATTGAATGTGCCTACCAACGTGGGTGAGATATCCTCACTCAATAATTTGAAGAATTCGGCTGTAAACCCATCAGGTCCTGGTGCCTTCCCCGATTTCAGGTCTTTTATCGCCGCTGTCACTTCCGTCACCTCAATTGGTTTGTTTAAAAGGAGAAGCTGATCAGGTGTGATGGATGGTAACCGTATTCCGTCTAGAAAGGTCTGTCCCTCCGCCCTGTCTGTGTGCTCCTCCTTATATAAGTCTGAGTAATATTCTTGTAGGATCGTGTTTATGTTTCGAGGGTCTGTGTTCATGGTCCCGTGTATATTCGTTAACGCTGTAATATGTTGAGGAGTGTAATGTCCTTTCGCCAGTCGCGCTAACAGTCTCCCTGATTTGCTACCATAACGAAATAGTTCGGCTCTATAATTCATATTACTGGTTCTCTCGCGTCGGTCGACCCAAAGGTCAAAGTCAGCCTTAGCCTGCTTCCATCTATTTTTATCCTGAATCGAGGAGGTTGTCAGGTATGACGTATAGCTATCGCGTAGTGTCCTGCTAGCCTGCGAGTAATTTGTCGCTATCTTCTTTTTTAGGGATGTCAGATAAGCTATTAGTTTCCCGCGCATTACTGCCTTCCCTGCTGCCCATAAAAGTTCCGGTCTATCTCTGCTATCTCCATTATCTCTTACATATTCCAGCCACCACTGCTTCACCTGATCTCGAAACTTCTCATCCGTTAACAAATAGGAAGGGAAACGCCAAGTGCGGTCCGGCCCCATCTGGACCATGTCGGGCAGTGTCACTGAGACGGGCGCATGGTCAGAAATAGCTACGTTGTGTACGTCCGCCTCTTCCACTCCCCTTACTAGCTCCTGTGATAGCAGTATATAATCTATTCTGGACCATGAGTCATGTGGCGCCGAATAGAAGGAGTATTCCCTACCATCTGGGTTCAAGTGTCTCCAAATGTCTACTAAGTTAGTCGTGTCTAGCAGAGGTTGTAAGCGCGTGTCATGTGATCGTACAGTCGTTCGCATCGGCCTGCGATCTTCACTGGGTCGATTCACCGTATTTAAGTCACCACCTACTATTTTCAGGGAAATTGTGTCCTGAAGTAAATGGGCCTCCATGTCTCTAAAGAATGGTCCATTGTCTTCTGTGGGTCCGTATATGTTATAAATGCTATAGGTTTTGTTATCAAGTGATACTGATATTCTCACCCAGCGACCATCTGTGTCATTTTCGGAGTCTATCACCTTGCCCTTGAAGTGCTTGCTGATTAATGTCAATACCCCTGTCTTGCGTTCAGTGCCCTGTGACCCGTAGCTGTCCCCACCCAAAATTTGTGCATGCGAGGAAAGTCAGTCACCTTCAGGTGTGTCTCTTGGAGAAGTGCTATGTCCGGCTTCCACCGGCGGAGGTACCTCAGAATCTTTGTGCGCTTCTCAGGCGCCCGCAAGCCTTTGACATTCCAGGAGATGATCTTCATGTTGAATGGGCGGCAGAAGAGGTCAGAGTGTGCTGGAGGAGACGGTGTACCCTCTTATGGCCGTCGTTGGCAACAACCTGCGAGGAGAAGAGGAAGCAGCACCACAGTATCAAATACCAAATCAAGATATATTGACAATTTGAGGATTAACTATTGGAGAGAGGTCCCACGCTACTCTAAAAAGGGTCCCTGAGCTTCCCTGAGATATTGTTGTCGGATCCGCTTATATGTACCTCTCCCTTTGTCCTAAGTGATTGTCGAACTATCCCTTTTCTAGTAACTCTTGTTTACCAATAGACCGCTGTATGCGGCCGTAGTCTCTCCACCACTACCTCTGTTTATGTGACCTCCTTTTTTCTAACATGTGAGGTGAATGCCCCGATCCTCCCAGGCAATACAGTGTACCCCCCCATGTGCCCAAAGCATGGACCCCACTAGCCTGCTTCACTTATTGTCCCCCATATGTGGTGTTTAACTCATTTGTCCCACGTGTGTCTAGATCCCCTCCCTTAGGGGAGACCTCCAACAACCAATACCAATTAACTGAGCCATCAAAAATTACAGCAGAGCGTCCATGCTTCAACATAGGGATCATGGGACTCCAACAGAAACGGCTTGAACAGCAAGCAGATCCCATATGACATTTAACGTGGGGAGAATCCCTTTCAGCTTTCCTGTCCCCCTTCATGGACTGTCATCTTGACGTCGCCGGCGTGGGGAGAACCTGGCTCTGCGTCGCTGTCCTTCCCTATCACTTTGTGGGTTTCGTTCCAAGGCTGCTTCGGCTTGTTCTGGTGTGTCATAAATGGCATAAGTCCCGTCAGATCTTTGCAGCCGCAGACGCGCAGGGAACAATAGCTGGAAGCGAACATCTCGCTCAAACAGCGTAGTGCAAATGGAACTGAACGCCCGCCGCCTCCTGGAGACCGATACTGAGAAGTCTTCAAAGAGCAGAATCTCATAGCCATGAAGCAGCACAGGACGCCTCGCTTCTCTGAATGCCCGTAACAATGAAACTTTGTCGTTATAATCTAGCAGCTTCATTATTACTTGCCGTGGCCTGTACGTCGTTGGTTTCGGCGCCTCCCCTCGCCTGTTGTTGTTTTGCGCCGGTCCCACACGGTGCGCACGTTCCACACGGCAGTAGTAGTTAAGTCCCAATATTTTAGGTAGGTCTTTCTCGCAGATGGATTGCAAGTCTGCTGGTTTAAACGATTCAGGCAGCCCAACGAGACGCAAATTGCTCCGTCTCGAGCGATTTTCCAAGTCCTCCGTTTTGTCCATCAAACTTTGTAAGTTCTGCTGAAGGTTCTGTTCTTTGTCTTGAGCAAGTTGCTTCTCCTGTTGTAACAGCGCCACATCCTGCTGCAGCTTGGTAATTGCAGTGGTATTCAGCTCCACAGACTTTTGTATGGAAGACAAGGATGATTGCAATGCCGTCTCTAGCAGCTTCTGAATGTCTGGTAAGAAAAGGGCTGTGACCTCTCCAGCCATTCTCTGGGAGTCAAATTCCTGAGGAACTCTCAGACCAGATGATGCTTCTGATAAGAGCTCTTGCTGCGTGTCCGTGGCAGCGCTCAGCACGGCGTCTCTCTCCCCCTTCTCTCCTCCAGGCGCCATCTTGCCCTTCTGCTTCAGCTGGTTAGGGATGCCGTTCGGGGTCTGTTGTGAAATCCGGAGCAAGTAACGCTCCATAAATTATGTCCCACGGGTGCAGAAGGTGACAGTGCTCCCGGGGGAGGTTTTTCTGCGCTCCTATCAGCCCGTTATGCGTGGTTACCTGGGAGGAATTCAGGAGCTCCACCAAACTCCCTCCTCACATGTCAGCGCAGGAACCGGAAGTTCTTGTCTCCTCTTCATGATTTACCCAAAGGTTTGAAAAAGACCCGACAAGGGGTCGAAACGTTACCCCAACACATTATTCTGTGGTGACCTCAATAAATTCTTTCATTTGCATTGAAAAAATTTTTTGAGCGCGTCTGTTTTTTCATTTATGTATATTTTTTCCACAAACATGATCTTTTAGTCCCCAACTTTTTATTTTCCCAAGGGTAACAGGAAAAATTGGACCCAAAAGTTGTTGTCCAATTTGTCCTGAGTACGCTGATGCCCCATATGTGGGAGAAAAACTACTGTATGGGCACACGTCGGGGCTCGGAAGGGAAGTAGTGACGTTTTGATGGAATGGTCTGCGGGCGTCATGTCGCATTTGGAGAGCCTTGATGTGCCTAAACAATGGAAACCCCCACAAGTGACCCCATTTTGGAAAATAGACCTCCCAAGGAACTTATCTAGATGTGTGGTGAGGGGGCGTGGCTAGCCTATGGAGGGATAGGAAGCAGACCTTCTGAGCTCCTGCAATCCCTGCTATAAATCTGCATTCTTGAGCGTTCCTATGCATCATCTGCCGGCCATGGGCATAAAGAAAGGCTCTCTGAGATCAGCTGTGGCTGCTGCTGCCGCTGCCGGCACTTTACACAAATACCTCTGGGACCCCGGGGATTCAGGCCTACGGGCCTCACAGAAGCCTGGGGAGAAGCCAGACTGCCCTGAAGCAGAGAGCGCGAAGCTTCCTACAGCAGGGGAGAAGGTGGGGGCTGAGAGCAGACTTTCCAGCTCAGTGATCCCAGCGGGGGAGGCCCTGCAGAGGTCTCCTGTGATGGAGCATCCCCACAGCGACAGCGACAAGCTCACAGGTACAGGGGGTGCTATGAAGCAGGGGAGGCATAGTGAGGACATCAGAGGTCCCGGGGGGCCTATGCATTATGCTTATAAAGCTGACTTGCCTGCTCATGAGGATGGCTCCCCTCCAGCTGCAGCATCCCCTCACATCAGGGGACATATTAATGAAGGAGGCGCAGGGGTGACTGGCTCTCCCTCCCCAGGTGACTCCAGGCAGGATAGGAGTGTGGAGGCCCTGTCTGGACAGACCCCCTGGAGTTTTTACTGCAGACCCCCCCTCTCTTAAGCCACTGAAGCAGAGGGTCGGAGGGAATGCTCCTCAGTCCTGCTCATCTGCTGGCTCTGCTTCCCCTGACTCTGAGGGAGATGAGGGATCAAGCTGGGACTGGCAGGCACATCTAAAAGCCCTACCTACCAATGCGGATCTGGACCGGCGCTTCCAGAAGCTGGAGCAATTATACACCCGCAATATGGCGGAGTTACAGAAGGACTTACATCATGTGGGCCAGAGGGTCTCAGAGGTGGAGGATGCGCATTCTTCATTGAGCTCCACTGTTGATACTCATGGCGGGGTGCTGCAGGCTCACGCTTTACAGATCTCTAACTTATGATCCCATCTGGACGACGTGGAGAATCGTCATCGTCGTAACAATATCCGCATTAGGGGCCTGACAGAGGACATTGGCGCTGCTCAGCTGGACGGTTGGGCACAATCGTTTTTCAGCTCTCTTCTTAACCAGGACCCTGCGACCGCCATTGAAATTGATCGCATCCATCGATCCCTGGGACCTAAATCCACTGACCCGTCTCGTCCCCGCGATGTCATCTGCAGGATCCATTTCTTCAAAATCAAGGACCGGATCCTCAATAAAGCCAGAGAGCAAGCCCAGTTACAGTTCCGTGATCGACCCATTCAGCTGCTTCCAGACCTGGCGAGACGTACGCTTCTTCAGCGCAAGGCGCTTCAGCCATTGTTGGAGATTCTCCGTTCCAAAGAGATCGTTTATCGCTGGGGCTATCCCTTTCAGCTCTTGGCCCGTAAGGATGGACGGTCGGCCACCTTTCGCTCTTTGGGCGATTTACCGAATTTCCTGAGCACCTTTAAACTGCCGATGATCTCTCTTCCAGACTGGCCTAAGGTGGAGTCTCCCCCGATTACAGCTCCGGGTGGCGACTGGTCGGTGGTTCGTCCGCGGAAGCACCGTGAGAGAAGAAACCGCAGGGATCCGGTTATATGATATGCATTACTGCTTATTTTCTTGAGTACTTTGTTTCCTCATGTTCAGCTTTAGAAGCCTTTGGTTGGTGGATGTACATTAAGGGGGGGCGGGCTTCTGGGCTCACACGGTCTTCTCCCTTGTTGATCTTTCGCTTTATTGCGGATTAATGTAAAACGCCTGAGGGCATGCTCAGGTGAGGGGGGCCGTGGGGGCTTGGGGCCGGTTCTCCGGTAAATTTACAATGTTACTGTTTGCGGGATTGCTTAGGAATGCGGGTTATGGGGGACTGCGCTACGCAGTGCCTCACAGTTATAAAGTTATATTTTTACATTGCGGGGAGGGGGTTTGGGACAGGTTCTGTCTATTCTGGGTGGGTTATCATGCTTGCTCTTAGGGCGACCCGACGGGGTTGGAGGCCTTGGTGGGACACCGCTTTCCTGGTGGCGCTCCGGGGTCCTGAATTCCGTGGGGTCATTGTTTCCCGATTGGGATTCAGTATTAGTTTGAGGAATTTCGGTTCCTGTGTACATTTGGGGGGGTATGGGTTTTGTTCATGTTCTGTTTTTCTGCTATGTTCTTTTCTTCTTCTTTCTGCTCTTTTTCTACTCTTTGTGTCCGGCCTTCCTCTCGTTGGTCCTCCCGCCCAGCTCCTAATTTGTTTCTCCTCTGCGTGGTCCCATGGCTGATCTCACTTTTTGTTCTTATAATGTTCGTGGCCTTAATAGTCCTGGGAAACGGGGACAGATCTTGTACCATTTGCATAAAAAGAGGGTAATGGTGGCCATGCTGCAGGAGACACATTTTAAGGCAGATCAGCTTCCCAGATGCTCAACCCGCTTCTATTCTTCATGGCACCACGCTCCGAATCCGGAGGCTAAAGTAGGTGGAGTGTCCATAGCCCTTCACAAAAGCTTCCAGCATTCGGTGGTGGAGGTAGAGGCGGGTTCAGATGGTCGCTACCTTTTTCTGAAATTGTTGATTGGAATGCATCGATATACCTTCGCTAATCTGTATTTTCCTAACTCAGCTCAGGTGTCTTTTGGACTGGAGGTGATAGACAAGCTGATCAGGTTTGCTGAGGGTTCTGCTGTTATCTTGGGGGGTGACTTTAACCTATTCTTCAATGCGGAGATGGATTCGTCAACAGGTAGGTCCTCTGTCTCTCTTGCAGCCTTGAGGCGTTTGAAGAAGGGTCTCATTGCCTTACGGGTGGTGGACTTATGGCGTACACTTCACCCTACTACAACGGATTATAGTTACCACTCATTGGCACATAATTCATATAGTAGACTGGACCACGTTTTTGTATCACACTCACTATTGGATGACAATCCCACGTGTTCCATGGGGGCGTTCTTGTGGTCTGATCATGCACCTGTTTATGGCTCATGTAGGCAGTCCTCTGTGTGTAAACGGGAGTTTTCCTGGCGCCTAAATGACAATTTATTGCAGGATACTCTGTGTGTAGCGGATGTGCGCAGGGCTGTTGAGGACTTTGTCAAGGTGC
>JARQOD010008971.1:0-33340 GCA_033576555.1 Oophaga sylvatica
TCTAGCTCAGACTGAGCTCTGACAGGAATCCTCTCACTCTGGTGTCCTGAGGAGAACTCATCTGTCCCTCACAGCTTGTCTGAGGTAACTGCCATTCTGATCTTTTCTCTGAGGTAAAACCAACAACTAGAATAGCTGTCTGGCTAGAATGCCTACTGCTGCATTTCTCCACGCCCTTAAATACCTGAATCTAAGGGGCTCCCTCTGGTGGCTCCTGGGAAATGTGAAGTGTGAATGAATATCAGATTTTGCAGTTACCTTTCAGTACATACTCCTGGAAACATGTGTACCAAGCGCAGCTGGGCCACACATCCCCCCCTAGTTATCGTCAGCACTCCCGGGCTGAAATAGAAAAACATTTTTATATTAACATCAACAATAACTCTTCCCTTGCGGGAGGTAAGGACTCTTTAACGTTACAATGTGTACAATGGCAAAAATAGAAAAACATCAAAACACTTTTCACAATAAATACAATTTAAGATTCTTGTGGAGGACCCACACCAAAAACCTCCCACGTGGGTCCTGGGTGGGCTGCAGGACTTCTTTGCTGCAGACCTCACTCAAGGCCACACCATACGGGTTTTTCTTCAGAGGTAGATATGGCTTTGTGTAAAACCAAGATGGGGCACCGAAGTGCGAACTATTTACAATAAAAGTTCTGTGCTGCAAGTGTCCTCAGCCCGCAGTCCTTGCATAAACATTTCAATTAGAAAAATCACATTTCTGTAATAATATTATGTTAAATACTTTAGTACTCATTACCCAACTGGGGTATTCTACTTAAAATTACGCATACATCATCACATAACAACATTTTCAATAAAGTGCAAATTCTTCAACTTTGTACAGATGCAGTAAACCCTGTCTGGGTCCTACTGTTCTTCTTTGCAGATTGCGATGTCTTCTTCCACAATTGGGGCTGGAAGTGTGCGATGTCCTCTGGAGCGCATTAAAAACAGATCATGGCCTGCGATCTGCGTTTGAGTGGCCACAGTCCTGGTCGCATTTGAGCGATCTTCTTGGGACCCCACGGGTGCCTCGTTCAGGTACAAATCTTCCATTGAGAACGCAGGTTTGCGATGTGATCTAACTGAGGACGCACCATCCGGTTGCGTTGCAGAATAGGTCACAGTGTACGATGCAGGTGCACGGTCTGGCGCTGATGCTACTGGAGCCTGGGATGTTGAGCTATGGGGTGTGTTGCCGAATGCAGGGACGGGGTCTCTGACACGGGTGACGTTTAAGGCAAACCACCCCTGACGACTACAGTGTCGTGTGTAGGTGACAACATCCCCTTTTAACAGGTGGAACCCCGCATCGCAGCAGTGAACATAGATCTTTGGAGAAACCCGGGCTCACATATGTGACCCCAAACTCCTCGGGCCTTAGAGGCACACACCGTCCCCTGGCGCCGCGGTTCCCGAAGCGTACCTTTGTCTCGCCTGATGTTTTCCTTTTCAGCGAGAGTCTCCTCCTGGTACCGCTGACGGAACTGTTGCACCTCTCTTTGCTCCTGCTGCTGCCGCTGTTCGTGTTCACGGCGTCGCAATTCATTCTCCACCTGGGCGGCGTATTCCACGTCGTCCAGGTATTCCATTTCCTCCCAGTCAACCTCCAACACGGACGGCTGGGTCTCCTCCGGTGTCCCTACCGGGGATCGGCATTCCGCTGCGGCCTCCAGGCCTGGCTGGTACTCCGGAACGGGCAGGGCCTCCTCAGCCTCCTTCTCTCCCGCCGCTTCATCGGTGGAGTCGGGATCAGCACTTTTGGAGGCGGCCTCCGGTTTTTCCTCAGCCGCTGGCACTGGTGACACAGGTAATGGTTGCGCTCCTGGAGGGGAGAGCGTTGCGTCCCACAGCAGCCGCTGTTTCAGGGCACGCCATCTTTGCTCTATCTCCTCCATTTCTTCACGGTGTCGGGCCAGGTCCCTTAACACCGCATCCACCTCCTCCACTTTCTGTATTGTTGGGTCGGTCTCCCGACCTGGGGACGGCTCAGGCACAGGCAGTAGCTCTTCAGGGGAATGGGGTCTGCGCCCCGCCGCTCCTCCACACAGCGTCTCCTGTCCTTCCGCCATCTCTCTCCAGGCCAGACTGTGTTTTCCATCAGGAACAATCTGGTCTCTTCCGTGGAGGCGGGACTTGCGCTTCCTCTTCTTGGCATAGAGGATGAAGAGGAGGCGGATCTCCCTTGCAGTGGGGCAGGCACGGACATTATAGTAGCATTTTGACAGGGCGCCCATCACTTTCGCGCCACAGGGGGGGTACGCCCACGAAGGCACGCCCACCTTCTTCACCAGCGCCTCAGGGCGCGAATATGGCTGCAAAATGGCGGAAAATGGCGCCAAAAATCACAAAAACTGCACACAGTCTTTTTCACAAAAACAGTCCACTGTTATGATTTGGTAGCTGAGGAGAGCAGGCAAAAAAGGAAATACACCAGAGCAGTTGGAAACTATGAGATTGCAGTACCCTGACTAACCACCACAACTAGAGGCAGCCGTGGAGCGTTCCTACGTTGGTCCTAGACGCCTCGTCACAGCCTGAGAAACTAACTACACCTAAAGATAGAAAGAGGAAAGCTATCTGCCCCGGAGCAGATCCCCAAAGAACATAGAAAGCCCCCAAACATGTAATGGCGGTTAGACAAGAAGAAATACTGACACAGACAGAAAATAGTATGAGCAAACGTTGGGGCCCAAACTTACTAAATAGAAAAGGATAGGAAGGGCACTTACTGCAATCCCAAAAAACCCTGAAAAGCACCAACTCTACTAATTTCAAAAACACCTGAGATCACACGACCTCTACCACCTAAATTAGTTCTCTGGTGTAACAAAATCAAAACAGCAGCCACTGAAAAAACTGGAAAAAGCAAAAGTACAAAACTCAGTGGCTGAACTGAACTGAGAGGGCAAAAGCCCCCAGAAGGGACCCTGAAGGCCCCCACAGAAGTGCAGGACAAAATGCAAAAATCAAGCACAAAAACAAAAAGAAGAAAATGTCTTATCTGTTAGCAGGAGATTCAGACACGACACAGCAGGCTACCAAGGAAACAGGAATCAAGGATTGAGACCAGAAAAATTGATCACCGGCAACCCTGATGGGAAGGCGACTCCCTTTATATAAGACCAGTCAGTAACACCTGATTCCCAATCCTCACAATCTTCACTGGACAGTCCAGTACTGTTTGTAACCACCAGAGGGAGCTTCCTTCTGCTCAGAACTAATTTCCAGCCTATTCACAACAGTCCACAAAGGACAACACGTATCCTGTTCGTGACGCCAAAGATGAGTCGCACAACACCAGGGTTATGGGGTACTCGGCACCGAGCCCGTTGAAGTCTATGGGGAATGTCACAAGTAGCACAGCTCGGTCCGTTGCCCTGGGCGCTCATTCAAAGGGGGATATTTACAGGGGATTGTAGTAATAGTTTGTGACGCCACCTGTGGTTTCTGATCAATGTGACCAGCGCTGCAGGGTAATTCTTCTGAGGGGATGTTACTAGGCAGCTAGATGTTAAGTCCCCCACAGGTGGGACTGTTCCCTCAAAGTCAATGGGGTTGCAGGGTGCAGATAATAAGTCAGTCACACACAAGTTGTTCTCTTTCCATACCTTTTACTGGTGATGGTGGCAGGTATGTCCCAGGAAGCTGCTCAGGGTGGAGTATGCACATCCAGGTAACTGCTGAGTAGGTTTTAAGGCCTCCTTTCCCTTTAAAGTGTATGAGTCCTAACTTGCGTGGTCAAGTTTAACTCTGAATAGCATAGCTTCGCCCGGCCAACATTGTGGTGGAAGTCTTCTTGTGACAAGAACTAAGTCTATGTGGTGGTACCGGCCAGACTCCTGTTCTGCCTGACCCCGGTTACGTATCGACACTTAGGGCTACCTTCTGTGACTTGAAGTCCAGCAAGGATTCCGGTGTTTCTCTCACTAGCCGTAAAGGTTCTAGCAATACTTCGGACCCCGGTGTGATGAGTGCTGTGCTGGAATTGCTGTCCTCATCTTTTTTTTTTTTGTACTGCTGAAAGCCCTCCTTCTCTCTGCAGCTCTCATACTTCTCCCTTCCCCCCCTGTCAGCCTGCACTCAGGCAGTGTAATGTGAGTTGCCAGTGCTGGAAGTTTTCCCGCTTCACCGCAGGGGTCCTGCATTGTCCGAACACGTGCTTTCTTCCTATAGCAGCCATGTTGGAGTATTCATTCTTTTTGGTTAATAACACGGTGGGAGCATTCGCTAGAAACACGAACGTCACTGTGTTGAACCATGCGCCGACGGGCATCGTTCCCGTGGTACCGGTGAACCCGTAACTCCAACAGAGCCCGAGAAATGGAATTCTCGGGTGCCCCATGAGCAATGTCACCCAAGTTTGGGTTCATTTGAACCATTATTTCAAAGCAAGACCATTGATAGGTCTGCCGTTATTCTGCTAGGTTCACAGAACGAGTTATGAACCTTATGATATTGCAGAGCTCAGACCATAGCTTGCAGCCAGGGAGGTGGCCAGAGGACCAGCCCTTTTTGTGAGGTCAGAAGCTGACATGCATAAGTCTTACAGTGAAGTTCCTTAGTAGTGGTCTTTCTGCTGGGATGTGCTGAGTAAGAGATCTCCCAATGAACTATGACGTGTGGCTCCTTCCCCCAGCCTGGCTTGCCTGTATATGATCTAACTATCATGTGAGTTATCTTTCATTCTTAATCCCATTTTATTTTATAACTGCATCTGTACATAACTATATTGTCTCAGTTTGTTACATCTTTTATATGATATAAGCACTGCCTGATTTTTTAAGGAATAAACCTATAAATTTACTAGTTTGTTTCTCCTGCTCTATAAACGAATTTGCACGTGCCTGAAGCACTACGCTACTGTTTTGGGGTTGCTACGGACCCTCTTGATAAATTGTTCATCAAAAGCCGTAGCTGGTGGCAGCTAAAAGAAAGGGGTGTAAAGTGTTAATCTATTGGGTGACGCTGGCAGTGACGCAGTGGGGTTTATAAGGGTACTGCCTGGCGGTAGCCAGGAGTAATTATAATTCCCTCACTGCAGCGTGCCCAATAGCCAGCACACATCCAAGTGACCCGTCTGGCGACTAATTATCCTAGGTGCAGTTCCCTGACTGACCTGAGGGTAAGGGGGGCGCCAGAGAGCTGCAAGTTCCTAAGTGGAAGTGGGATAGTTATAAATCCCTGCAGTTTACTGGGTCGGACGGCAGCAGCCGTCGTGTGTGTGCACGTTCCATCACATGTGGTGGCAGCGGTGGGATCACAAGCCGTGACCCCCGGGCTACCGTGTGGCGGACTGTGTGCCCGTTCATCACATATTGGTGGCAAGCGGTGGGATTATAAAGCATTAGTGATCTGGTTTGAGCAATCATTCCATTCACTAAAAAACTTGCACGGTTCTTCAGCGACCCTGCAGCTAAAGTTTTGGAGAACAGACTCAGTGTTTATTAGTCCTGAGACAATTGTGTGTACTTGCGGTTACCCCTCCCTTCTCTTTGTTTTTCTATCCTATCTTTTATTTGGCAACCATGGCTACCATAGGAGCAAGTTGGTTCGACAAGCAGAGCAAGGACAACCCTTGTGGGAATCTGCAAGTACCACGGCCTTGTCCACACGAACCGAACCAAAGGCCAACTGGTCCAGGCCCTGAAGGAGCTGGGCGAGCATCGGAGCGTGGCGGCGCAGGAGCAGAAGCCCAACCCCTGACTGCTTACACCCAGAGAGAGGTGGACCCTTACCTGCGGGCGGCCCTGGAGGGATTCACCGCTGACAACCGGGAAGAACGCCTGAGGCTGATCCAGCAAGCTCAAGAGAGAGCCGACCAGCGAGAGGCCAAACAGCGAGAGGCTGAGAGAGCCGAGCGCCAAGCCCAGCGAGAGGCCGAGCGGGAGGCTGAGAGAGCCGAGCGGGAAGCTCAGAGAGCCCATGAACTGGAGCTGCTCAGACAAGGGGCAATGCCCTCCACAGCCCAGAGCGGTACACCCAGCAGCTCTCAGAGTCCCAAGCCCGGCCGGAGCACTTTCCCGTGCTGGAAAAGGAAGGAGACTTGGACACTTTTCTGCGGGCCTTTGAGAAAGTCTGCAGACAGTACCGGCTGCCTGCCGACCAATGGGCCAGGTACTTGACCCCCGGGCTAAAGGGCAAAGCTTTGGAGGCGTTCGCTTCCCTCGCGCCAGATCAAGACAGTGACTATGAGGCCATCAAGCAGGCCCTGATTGCCAAGTACCAGCTAACCCTGAGGTATACCGAAAGAAGTTCCGGAACCTCCAACGTGGCCCACACGACAGTTATAGCGATGTGGTGCAAGGACTCAGGAACCACTTTGACCAGTGGATCCATGGACTGTCAGTTGACACCTATGAGGAGCTGAAAGACCTGATGATCAAAGACCAGTTCCTGCATCTGTGCCCAGCTGAGGTCCGACAGTTCATCCTGGACCGAGAACCAGAGGATGCGGTCACAACAGCCCGGATCGCCGACAGCTATGAGGCCAACCGGAAACCCGAGGTGCGGAAGGCCGTCACCACCCGTTGGGGAGGGGGTAAGCCTGCAACCAACCCCAGTGCCCCTGCCAGCCGTCCCTCTGGAGGCACTATCCCCTTTGCCAGCGCCCGGCCTACATCAGACCCCCGCCAGTGTTTCTCCTGTAAAAGGACTGGACACATCAGCGCCACCTGTCCGGGAGGCAGAAGAACCCCCCAGCCAAGGCCTCCGGGCCCAACGCCTCTGTTCTTTTGGTGGGTGGTGTGGTGGGGAGGGTTGATGACAACGTGCAGCCTGTCCGCGTGGGGGCCCGTCTTGCTACAGGCCTCAAGGACACCGGGGCTGAGCGAACCCTCATCCGACCCGAACTGGCGGCCCCTGAAGAGTTGATTCCGGGGAAAACCCTAACTGTCACAGGGATTGGGGGTGTCCACTACCCTTGCCGATAGCCCGAGTTTTCATTGACTGGGGTGCCGGGAGCGGGGTGAAGGAAGTGGGGGTGTCCGAAAACCTGCCCACTGATGTTTTATTGGGGACTGATCTGGGGAGGATGGTGGCGTACTATGTCCCTGACACCCCTTCCCAATCTGATGATAAGGTTAACGTTAACCATGATGTTGATGTTGATGATGATGGGAAACTGATTGTGTTACCTGCTAATGCTTTGCGAAGTGATGATGCAACTGATAACCTTTCTTTCCCTAGGACTGATGTTGATAGTGATGTATCTGTGCCATCTGAATCTGTTAACCCTTTCTCTGAAGTGGTAGATGTGTCCACAGGTACAGGAGCGTTCAGTCCCGTCGCTCTGCGGAGTGAGACGGCTGAGGAACCCCTAGCAGGAGCAAGCGACAGTGCTCAAGGAAATGGGGAGGTGCATGGGAACCGGGAGGAAGGTGACGCCATGACACTGACCAGTGCCACCGAGGAAGGTAACTGGCCCATAAGTAGCACTGCTCCTGAAGTGTTGGGGGTGGATGGGGAGGTAGAGCCCATAGCAGCGCAGGCTGATGGGTCTATAGAAATCCCCGGGGAGACTGCATATGTAGCTGCTGTCACCCGCAGTCAGAGTGCCCGGATCGCAGGTAGCGCCCTGCCATCTGGACCCTCCTCCGCTACAGGAGAGACTGAACCAGAGGTGGACCCAGAGCCGGTCCCAGAGGGTCCCAGTGAGGAAGGAACCCTGACGTCACTTCTGGCTGCCTCCAGCCAGGAGTTCCAGGCCGCTCTGCACTCAGATGCGAGCCTGGGGAACTTGAGGCACCTCGCCGAGACGCCCACCTCCGTGACTGATAAGGAGAGGGTGTTCTGGGAACGAGGAAGGTTGTACCGGGAGACAGTACCCGGAGGTTCCCAAAAGGAGTGGTTGAGGGAAAAACAGCTGGTCGTCCCGCACCAGTTCCGAGGTGAGTTGTTGAGGATTGCCCATGAGATTCCACTGCTGGACACTTGGGGATTAGCAAAACTAAGGCACGGCTGTCTCAACACTTCTATTGGCCCAAGATGGGGACAGATGTGACTAACTACTGCCGCTCCTGTATCACCTGTCAAAGAGTGGGGAAGGCGGGGCCTGCTCTTAAGGCTCCCCTGATCCCGTTGCCAGTGATAGAGGAGCCTTTCCAGAGGATCGCGGTGGACATTGTGGGCCCGCTGGCCGTCCCCAGCAGCTCTGGAAAGCAATACATCCTTACTGTGGTAGACTACGCTACCCGGTACCCGGAGGCAGTAGCTCTGTCCTCAACTAGGGCAGATAAGGTGGCGGATGCACTGGTGACCATCTTTTCACGGGTAGGATTTCCCAGGGAGATGCTTACCGATCAAGGGACTCAATTTATGTCTCGCCTAATGAAGGCTCTCTGCAGCAAAATGCAGGTGACGCGTATGGTATCGAGTGCGTATCACCCACAGACCAATGGTTTGTGTGAGCGCTTTAACGGTACCCTCAAACAGATGCTCCGCATGCTGGTTGAGACCCAGGGACGCGATTGGGAGCGGTACCTCCCACACCTGCTATTTGCCTACAGAGAAGTCCCGCAGGCCTCGACGGGGTTCTCCCCCTTCGAGCTCCTGTATGGTAGGTGAGTCCGGGGACCCCTTGGGTTGATAAGAGAATCCTGGGAAGATGAGCCAAACCCCACGGAAGTGTCCATCGTGGATTATGTCATGCGCTTCCGCGACAAGATGCAGACCTTGACGCAGTTGGTGCATGACAACATGACGCAGGCTCAGGCTGACCAGAAGCACTGGTACGACCAGAACGCCCGGGAGCGGACCTACCAGGTGGGTCAAAAGGTGTGGGTGCTGGTCCCCGTACCAAAGGATAAGCTTCAGGCAGCCTGGGAAGGCCCGTACGTCGTGCATCAACAGCTCAACCCAGCCACCTACGTGGTCACGCTTGACCACACTCGGGGTAGGCGCAAGGCCTTTCACGTCAACATGATGAAGGCCCATCACGAACGTGAAGCCTGCGTCCTACCGGTCTGCAATCTGCCCGAGGACGGGGAAGAGGATCCCCTCCTAGACATGCTGGCCCAAGCTAATGCCAATGGGTCCATTGAGGACATGGAGGTAAATGCCTCGCTAACCGTCTCCCAGCGGTTGCAGTTGCTGACCACTCTGGAACCCTTCCGGCCGAGTTCACGAACCGACCCGGAAGGACCGAGTTGGCAGTCCACAGGTGGACACCGGGAATCACGCCCCGTTACGGCGGACACCTTATCGGATCTCTGAGGAAGTGCAGCAGATTATGTGCCAGGAGATCCATGAGATGTTGCAGCTGGGGGTGATCCGGCAGTCCAAAAGCGCGTGGGCCTCACCTGTAGTTCTCGTGCCAAAAAAGGATCGGACCACCCGGTTCTGCGTGGACTACAGGGGGCTCAACGCCATCACTACCTCTGATGCGCACCCAATGCCACGCATCGAGGATCTGCTGGAGCGGTTGGCGAAATGCCAAGTACATATCCATCATGGATCTGAGTCGGGGATACTGGCAGATTCCCCTGAGCCCGGCGGCGCAGGAGAAATCTGCCTTTATCACCCCTTTTGGACTGTACGAGTCCACGGTCATGCCTTTCGGCATGAAGAATGCCCCTGCCACTTTCCAGCGGATGGTCAACCACCTGCTTCAGGGACTGGAGGAGTACGCTGTGGCGTACCTGGACGACATTGCCGTCTTCAGTTCCACCTGGGAGGAACACCTTCAGCATCTCCAGGAGGTGCTCAAGCGTATTCACCAGGCAAGTCTGACCATCAAGCCGGGAAAATGCCAGATGGGCATGAGGGAGGTCCACTACCTGGGGCACCGGGTAGGCGGGGGTTCCATGAGTCCAGAGCCCGAGAAAGTGGACGCGATCGTGTCCGGCCCATCCCCAGGACCAAAAAGCAGGTGAAGTCCTTCCTGGGCACTGCAGGGTACTATAGGCGTTTCGTACCGAACTATAGCGCCATTGCAAAACCCTTGACGGACCTCACCAAGGGCGGTCTACCCCAAACAGTCAACTGGACAGATGGCTGTGAGGCGGCATTCCGAGCTTTGAAAACAGCCCTGTGCAGCTCTCCAGTGTTGAGAGCCGTCGACAGCAGTCGGCCCTTCCTGGTACAGACTGATGCCAGCGAATTTGGCCTCGGTGCTGTACTCAGCCAGGTTGATTCGGGGGACCAGGAGCACCCCGTGTTGTACCTGAGCCGGAAACTTCTGCCAAGGGAAGTGGCATACTCCACCATCGAGAAGGAGTGCCTGGCCATGGTCTGGGTACTGCAACGTCTGCAGCCCTACCTGTACGGGCGCACCTTCAAGGTGGTCACCGACCACAACCCTCTGAGCTGGCTGCACACAGTGTCCGGAACCAATGGTAGGTTGCTACGCTGGAGCCTTGCCCTGCAGCAGTATGATTTTGCCGTACAACACAAGAAAGGCAGTGATCATGGGAATGCTGATGGGTTATCACGACGTGGCGAACCCGCTGAGGTGCGCATGTCGGATTACCGACAGGTCATGCCTCCGTAGCGCCCTCAAAGGGGGGGAGGTGTGATGAGTGCTGTGCTGGAATTGCTGTCCTCATCTTTTTTTTTTTGTACTGCTGAAAGCCCTCCTTCTCTCTGCAGCTCTCATACTTCTCCCTTCCCCCCCTGTCAGCCTGCACTCAGGCAGTGTAATGTGAGCTGCCAGTGCTGGAAGTTTTCCCGCTTCACCGCAGGGGTCCTGCATTGTCCGAACACGTGCTTTCTTCCTATAGCAGCCATGTTGGAGTATTCATTCTTTTTTGGTTAATAACACGGTGGGAGCATTCGCTAGAAACACGAACGTCACTGTGTTGAGCCATGCGCCGACGGGCATCGTTCCCGTGGTACCGGTGAACCCGTAACTCCAACAGAGCCCGAAAATGGAATTCTCGGGTGCCCCATGAGCAATGTCACCCAAGTTTGGGTTCATTTGAACCATTATTTCAAAGCAAGACCATTGATAGGTCTGCCGTTATTCTGCTAGGTTCACAGAACGAGTTATGAACCTTATGATATTGCAGAGCTCAGACCATAGCTTGCAGCCAGGGGAGGTGGCCAGAGGACCAGCCCTTTTTGTGAGGTCAGAAGCTGACATGCATAAGTCTTACATTGAAGTTCCTTAGTAGTGGTCTTTCTGCTGGGATGTGCTGAGTAAGAGATCTCCCAATGAACTATGACGTGTGGCTCCTTCCCCCAGCCTGGCTTGCCTGTATATGATCTAACTATCATGTGAGTTATCTTTCATTCTTAATCCTATTTTATTTTATAACTGCATCTGTACATAACTATATTGTCTCAGTTTGTTACATCTTTTTATATGATATAAGCACTGCCTGATTTTTTTAAGGAATAAACCTATAAATTTATTAGTTTGTTTCTCCTGCTCTATAAACGAATTTGCACATGCCTGAAGCACTACGCTACTGTTTTGGGGTTGCTACGGACCCTCTTGATAAATTGTTCATCAAAAGCCGTAGCTGGTGGCAGCTAAAAGAAAGGGGTGTAAAGTGTTAATCTATTGGGTGACGCTGGCAGTGACGCAGCGGGGTTTATAAGGGTACTGCCTGGCGGCAGCCAGGAGTAATTATAATTCCCTCACTGCAGCGTGCCCAATAGCCAGCACACATCCAAGTGACCCGTCTGGCGACTAATTATCCTAGGTGCAGTTCCCTGACTGACCTGAGGGTAAGGGGGCGCCAGAGAGCTGCAAGTTCCTAAGTGGAAGTGGGATAGTTATAAATCCCTGCAGTTTACTGGGTCGGACGGCAGCAGCCGTCGTGTGTGTGCACGTTCCATCACATGTGGTGGCAGCGGTGGGATCACAAGCCGTGACCTCCGGGCTACCGTGTGGCGGACTGTGTGCCCGTTCATCACACCCGGTGTCCGGTTAGTCGAGTGAAGGTGATATGTCACCGAAGTCACTCCTTTCTTGGGTCACCACTCGCCCGTCACCTCACTCTTACCCTTAACATAAGCACGGGTAGCAGTAGGTGTAGTTGTCAGCTTTCTTACTTTCCAGCTCACTGACTGTTCTCAGTTAACTCGATGTTCTGCAAACTGTAGTCCCCTTCCTTCTTTCCTTCAAAGACTCTGTCCAGAGCAGCTCTCAGGACGTTCCGTCAGACTGAATACACGCTTGCTCTGAGAGTCACTTTCCACATACATAGGGTACTAGCAATCTGTCTGTTCTGAGATATCAGCTTGCAATCTTTCCTTCCCTGTCTTCTGTCTCTCCTCTCTCTAGCTCAGACTGAGCTCTGACAGGAATCCTCTCACTCTGGTGTCCTGAGGAGAACTCATCTGTCCCTCACAGCTTGTCTGAGGTAACTGCCATTCTGATCTCTTCTCTGAGGTAAAACCAACAACTAGAATAGCTGTCTGGCTAGAATGCCTACTGCTGCATTTCTCCACGCCCCTAAATACCTGAATCTAAGGGGCTCCCTCTGGTGGCTCCTGGGAAATGTGAAGTGTGAATGAATATCAGATTTTGCAGTTACCTTTCAGTACATACTCCTGGAAACATGTGTACCAAGCGCAGCTGGGCCACACAGGCGCAGTACCCGGGTCACTGCAGCAGATTTCAATGCAAGACACCCTACGCAAGAAAACTGTCACCATTCCCATTTTCTTTAGGTGTATCCATATAAATGGCCCACCCAAAAAAGTTTGCCTCATCACTGAACATAATGTCCTGTGTAACCTGAGAGTCCTGTTCCAATTTTTGTTTTGCCCATTCTGCAAATTCAGTGCGCATTGGACATTACCTTTCTGAATCCTGCTCATACAGTTATTATACATATGACCAGCTTTTTAAATACATCAGACAGGGATTACATACATTAGTCAGGGACTGCCCTGATACGGGTATACCTTGACGCTTGGTAGAGCGGCTTAATATATATATATTTTTTTTGCAAAAAACGTATTAATCAAATACCCTGTTTTTTTCCATCTTTTTATTAGCACTTGCTGTTTACTTTTATTTTTTTTGCAACAGAGTACTTTTGGTTTTACTGTGTTTTTTTATGTTTTCATAGTACAGTTTAGTGTAGTAAAGCATATATAGCAGTATAATACCGTATAATACAGCATAGTACAGTGTGATATAAAACAGTATAGTACAGTATAGTGAAGTACAGCATATATAGCAGTATAATACTGTATAATACAGTGTAGTACAGTGTGATATAATACAATATAGTACAGTATAGTGTAGTAAAGCATATATAGCAGTATAATACCGCATAATACAGTGTAGTACAGTGTGATGTAATGCAGTATAGTACAGTATAGTGAAGTACAGCATATATAGCAGTATAATACCGCATAATACAGTGTAGTACAGTGTGATGTAATGCAGTATAGTACAGTATAGTGAAGTACAGCATATATAGCAGTATAATACCGCATAATACAGTGTAGTACAGTGTGATGTAATGCAGTATAGTACATTATGGTGAAGTACAGCATATATAGCAGTATAATACCGCATAATACAGTGTAGTACAGTGTGATGTAATGCAGTATAGTACAGTACAGTGAAGTACAGCATATATAGCAGTATAATACTGTATAATACAGTGTAGTACAGTGTGATATAATACAGTATAGTACAGTATAGTGAAGTGCAGCATATATAGCAGTATAGTACCGTATAATACAGTGTAGTACAGTGTGATATAATACAGTATAGTACAGTATAGTGAAGTGCAGCATATATAGCAGTATAATACCGCATAATACAGTGTAGTACAGTGTGATGTAATGCAGTATAGTACAGTATAGTGAAGTACACCATATATAGCAGTATAATACCGCATAATACAGTGTAGTACAGTGTGATGTAATGCAGTATAGTACATTATGGTGAAGTACAGCATATATAGCAGTATAATACCGCATAATACAGTGTAGTACAGTGTGATGTAATGCAGTATAGTACAGTATGGTGAAGTACAGCATATATAGCAGTATAATACTGTATAATACAGTGTAGTACAGTGTGATGTAATGCAGTATAGTACAGTATAGTGAAGTACAGCATATATAGCAGTATAATACTGTATAATACAGTGTAGTACAGTGTGATATAATACAGTATAGTACAGTATAGTGAAGTGCAGCATATATAGCAGTATAATACCGCATAATACAGTGTAGTACAGTGTGATGTAATGCAGTATAGTACATTATGGTGAAGTACAGCATATATAGCAGTATAATACTGCATAATACAGTGTAGTACAGTGTGATGTAATGCAGTATAGTACATGTCATGAACGGGCACACGGTCCGCCACTCGGTAGCCCGGGGTATCACGGCTTGTGATCCCACCGCTGCCACCACATGTGATGGAACGTGCACACACACGACGGCTGCTGCCGTCCGACCCAGTAAACTGCAGGGATTTATAATTATCCCACTTCCACTTAGGAACTTGCAGCTCTCTGGCGCCCCCCTTACCCTCAGGTCAGTCAGGGAACTGCACCTAGGATAATTGGTCGCCAGACGGGTCACTTGGATGTGTGCTGGCTATTGGGCACGCTGCAGTGAGGGAATTATAATTACTCCTGGCTGCAGCCAGGCAGTACCCTTATAAACCCCGCTCCGTCACTGCCAGCGTCACCCAATAGATTAACACTTTGCACCCCTTCCTTTTAGCTGCCACCAGCTACGGCTTTTGATGAACAATTTATCAAGAGGGTCCGTAGCAACCCCAAAACAGTAGCGTAGTGCTTCAGGCACGTGCAAATTCGTTTATAGAGCAGGAGAAACAAACTAATAAATTTATAGGTTTATTCCTTAAAAAACAGGCAGTGCTTATATAATATAAAAAGATGTAACAAACTGAGACAATATCGTTATATACAGATGCAGTTATAAAATAAAATAGGATTACAGATGAAAATCACTCACATGGTAGTTACAGGCAAGACAAGCCAGGCTGGGGAAGGAGCCACACGTCATAGTTCATTGGTAGATCTCTTACTCAGGACATCCCAGCAGAAAGTGCCTAAGGAACTTCACTGCAAGACTTATGCATGTCAGCTTCTGACCTCACAAAAAGGGCTGGTTTTCTGGCCACCTCCCCTGGCTGCAAGCTATGGTTTGAGCTCTGCAATATCATAAGGTTCATAACTCGTCCTGTGAACCTAGCAGAATAACGGCAGACCTATCAATGATCTTACTCTAAAATGACGGTTCCAATGAGCCCACACTTGGGTGGGCTAGTTCATGGGGCACCCGAGAATTCCATTTCTCGGGTTCTGTTGGAGTTACGGGTTTACCAGTACCACGGGAACGATGCCCGTCGGCGCATGGTTCAACACAGTAACTTTCGTGTTTCTAGCGAATGCTCCCACCGTGTTATTAACCAAAAAAGAATGAATTCTCCAAAATGGCTGCTATAGGAAGAAAGCACGTGTGCAGACAATGAAGGACCCCTGCGGTGAAGCGGCAAAACTTCCAGCACTGGTAGCTCAGGTTACACTGAGCTTGACTGCAGGTTGACAGGGGGGAAGGGAAGCGTGAGCTGCAGAGAAAAGGAGGGAGGGGTAACTTTGCCCTGTGCTTGCAAACAGTGGGGGTTGTAGTTCTAGCAACAGCACAAGACATGAAGCTTGCAATATCATCACACCTCCCCCCTTTAGAGGGCGCTACGGAGGCATGACCTGTCAGTAATCCGACATGCGCACCTCAGCGGGTTCGCCACGTCGTGATAACCCATCAGCATTCCCATGATCACTGCCTTTCTTGTGTTGTACGGCAAAATCATACTGCTGCAGGGCAAGGCTCCAGCGTAGCAACCTACCATTGGTTCCGGACACTGTGTGCAGCCAGCTCAGAGGGTTGTGGTCGGTGACCACCTTGAAGGTGCGCCCGTACAGGTAGGGCTGCAAACGTTGCAGTGCCCAGACCATGGCCAGGCACTCCTTCTCGATGGTGGAGTATGCCACTTCCCTTGGCAGAAGTTTCCGGCTCAGGTACAACACGGGGTGCTCCTGGTTCCCCGAATCAACCTGGCTGAGTACAGCACCGAGGCCAAATTCGCTGGCGTCAGTCTGTACCAGGAATGGCCGACTGCTGTCGACGGCTTTCAACACTGGAGAGCTGCACAGGGCTGTTTTCAAAGCTCGGAATGCCGCCTCACAGCCATCTGTCCAGTTGACTGTTTGGGGTAGACCGCCCTTGGTGAGGTCCGTCAAGGGTTTTGCAATGGCGCTATAGTTCGGTACGAAACGCCTATAGTACCCTGCAGTGCCCAGGAAGGACTTCACCTGCTTTTTGGTCCTGGGGGTGGGCCAGGACACGATCGCGTCCACTTTCTCGGGCTCTGGACTCATGGAACCCCCGCCTACCCGGTGCCCCAGGTAGTGGACCTCCCTCATGCCCATCTGGCATTTTCCCGGCTTGATGGTCAGACCTGCCTGGTGAATACGCTTGAGCACCTCCTGGAGATGCTGAAGGTGTTCCTCCCAGGTGGAACTGAAGATGGCAATGTCGTCCAGGTACGCCACAGCGTACTCCTCCAGTCCCTGAAGCAGGTGGTTGACCATCCGCTGAAAAGTGGCAGGGGCATTCTTCATGCCGAAAGGCATGACCGTGGACTCGTACAGTCCAAAAGGGGTGATAAAGGCGATTTCTCCTGCGCCGCAGGGCTCAGGGGAATCTGCCAGTATCCCCGGCTCAAATCCATGATGGATATGTACTTGGCATTCGCCAACCGCTCCAGCAGATCTCGATGGTGGCATTGGGTGCGCATCAGAGGTAGTGATGGCGTTGAGCCCCCTGTAGTCCACGCAGAACCGGGTGGTCCGATCCTTTTTGGGCACGAGAACTACAGGTGAGGCCCACGCGCTTTTGGACGGCCAGATCACCCCCAGCTGCAACATCTCATGGATCTCCTGGCGCATAATCTGCTGCACCTCCTCAGAGATCCGATAAGGTGTCCGCCGTAAGGGGCATGATCCCCGGTGTCCACCTCGTGGACTGCCAACTCGGTCCTTCCGGGTCGGTTCGTGAACTCGGCCCGGAAGGGTTCCAGAGTGGTCAGCAACTGCAACCGCTGGGAGACGGTTAGCGAGGCATTTACCTCCATGTCCTCAATGGACCCATTGGCATTAGCTTGGGCCAGCATGTCTAGGAGGGGATCCTCTTCCCCGTCCTCGGGCAGATTGCAGACCGGTAGGACGCAGGCTTCACGTTCGTGATGGGCCTTCATCATGTTGACGTGAAAGGCCTTGCGCCTACCCCGAGTGTGGTCAAGCGTGACCACGTAGGTGGCTGGGTTGAGCTGTTGGTGCACGACGTACGGGCCTTCCCAGGCTGCCTGAAGCTTATCCTTTGGTACGGGGACCAGCACCCACACCTTTTGACCCACCTGGTAGGTCCGCTCCCGGGCGTTCTGGTCGTACCAGTGCTTCTGGTCAGCCTGAGCCTGCGTCATGTTGTCATGCACCAACTGCGTCAAGGTCTGCATCTTGTCGCGAAGCGCATGACATAATCCACGATGGACACTTCCGTGGGGTTTGGCTCATCTTCCCAGGATTCTCTTATCAACCCAAGGGGTCCCCGGACTCGCCTACCATACAGGAGCTCGAAGGGGGAGAACCCCGTTGAGGCCTGCGGGACTTCTCTGTAGGCAAATAGCAGGTGTGGGAGGTACCGCTCCCAATCGCGTCCCTGGGTCTCAACCAGCATGCGGAGCATCTGTTTGAGGGTACCGTTAAAGCGCTCACACAAACCATTGGTCTGTGGGTGATACGCACTCGATACCATACGCGTCACCTGCATTTTGCTGCAGAGAGCCTTCATTAGGCGAGACATAAATTGGGTCCCTTGATCGGTAAGCATCTCCCTGGGAAATCCTACCCGTGAAAAGATGGTCACCAGTGCATCTGCCACCTTATCTGCCCTAGTTGAGGACAGAGCTACTGCCTCCGGGTACCGGGTAGCGTAGTCTACCACAGTAAGGATGTATTGCTTTCCAGAGCTGCTGGGACGGCCAGCGGGCCCACAATGTCCACCGCGATCCTCTGGAAAGGCTCCTCTATCACTGGCAACGGGATCAGGGGAGCCTTAAGAGCAGGCCCCGCCTTCCCCACTCTTTGACAGGTGATACAGGAGCGGCAGTAGTTAGTCACATCTGTCCCCATCTTGGGCCAATAGAAGTGTTGAGACAGCCGTGCCTTAGTTTTGCTGATCCCCAAGTGTCCAGCGAGTGGAATCTCATGGGCAATCCTCAACAACTCACCTCGGAACTGGTGCGGGACGACCAGCTGTTTTCCCCTCAACCACTCCTTTTGGGAATCTCCGGGTACTGTCTCCCGGTACAAACCTTCCTCGTTCCCAGAACACCCTCTCCTTATCAGTCACGGAGGTGGGCGTCTCGGCGAGGTGCCTCAAGTTCTCCAGGCTCGCATCTGAGTGCAGAGCGGCCTGGAACTCCTGGCTGGAGGCAGCCAGAAGTGACGTCAGGGTTCCTTCCTCACTGGGACCCCCTGGGACCGGTTCTGGGTCCACCTCTGGTTCAGTCTCTCCTGTAGCGGAGGAGGGTCCAGATGGCAGGGCGCTACCTGCGATCCGGGCACTCTGACTGCGGGTGACAGCAGCTACATATGCAGTCTCCCCGGGGATTTCTATAGACCCATCAGCCTGCGCTGCTATGGGCCCTACCTCCCCATCCACCCCAACACTTCAGGAGCAGTGCTACTTATGGGCCAGTTACCTTCCTCGGTGGCACTGGTCAGTGTCATGGCGTCACCTTCCTCCCGGTTCCCATGCAACTCCCCATTTCCTTGAGCACTGTCGCTTGCTCCTGCTAGGGGTTCCTCAGCCGTCTCACTCCGCAGAGCGACGGGACTGAACGCTCCTGTACCTGTGGACACATCTACCACTTCAGAGAAAGGGTTAACAGATTCAGATGGCACAGATACATCACTATCAACATCATTCCTAGGGAAAGAAAGGTTATCAGTTGCATAATCACTTCGCAAAGCATTGCAGGTAACACATTCAGTTTCCCATCATCATCAACATCAACATCATGGTTAACGTTAACCTTATCATCAGATTGGGAAGGGGTGTCAGGGACATAGTACGCCACCATCCTCCCCAGATCAGTCCCCAATAAAACATCAGTGGGCAGGTTTTCGGACACCCCACTTCCTTCACCCCGCTCCCGGCACCCCAGTCAATGAAAACTCGGGCTATCGGCAAGGGGTAGTGGACGCCCCCAATCCCTGTGACAGTTAAGGTTTTCCCCGGAATCAACTCTTCAGGGGCCGCCAGTTCGGGTCGGATGAGGGTTCGTTCAGCCCCGGTGTCCTTGAGGCCTGTAGCAAGACGGGCCCCCACGCGGACGGGCTGCACGTTGTCATCAACCCTCCCCACCACACCACCCACCAAAAGAACAGAGGCGTTGGGCCCAGAGGCCTTGGCTGGGGGGTTCTTCTGCTCTCCGGACAGGTGGCGCTGATGTGACCAGTCCTTTTACAGGAGAAACACTGGCGGGGTCTGATGTAGGCCTGGCGCTGGCAAAGGGGATAGTGCCCCCAGAGGGACGACTGGCAGGGGCACTGGGGTTGGTTGCAGGCTTACCCCCTCCCCAGCGGGTGGCGACGGGCTTCCGCACCTCGGGTTTCCAGTTGGCCTCATAGCTGTCGGCGATCCGGGCTGTTGTGACCGCGTCCTCTGGTTCTCGGTCCAGGATGAACTGTCGGACCTCAGCTGGGCACAGATGCAGGAACTGGTCTTTGATCATCAGGTCTTTCAGCTCCTCACAGGTGTCAACTGACAGTCCATGGATCCACTGGTCAAAGTGGTTCCTGAGTCCTTGCACCACATCGCTATAACTGTCATGTGGGCCACGTTGGAGGTTCCGGAACTTCTTTCGGTATACCTCAGGGGTTAGCTGGTACTTGGCAATCAGGGCCTGCTTGATGGCCTCATAGTCACTGTCTTGATCTGGCGCGAGGGAAGCGAACGCCTCCAAAGCTTTGCCCTTCAGCCCGGGGGTCAAGTACCTGGCCCATTGGTCGGCAGGCAGCCGGTACTGTCTGCAGACTTTCTCAAAGGCCCGCAGAAAAGTGTCCAAGTCTCCTTCCTTTTCCAGCACGGGAAAGTGCTCCGGCCGGGGCTTGGGACTCTGAGAGCTGCTGGGTGTACCGCTCTGGACTGTGGAGGGCATTGCCCCTTGTCTGAGCCGCTCCAGTTCATGGGCTCTCTGAGCTTCCCGCTCGGCTCTCTCAGCCTCCCGCTCGGCCCTCTCAGCCTCCCGCTCGGCTCTCCGGGGGCTTGGCGCTCGGCTCTCTCAGCCTCTCGCTGTTTGGCCTCTCGCTGGTCGGCTCTCTCTTGAGCTTGCTGGATCAGCCTCAGGCGTTCTTCCCGGTTGTCAGCGGTGAGTCCCTCCAGGGCCGCCTGCAGGTAAGGGTCCACCTCTCTCTGGGTGTAAGCAGTCAGGGGTTGGGCCTCTGCTCCTGCGGCACCACCTTGGCTTGGGCCGGCTCCTGCGCCCGCCACGCTCCGATGCTCTTCCAGTTCCTTCAGGGCCTGGACCAGTCGGGCTTTGGTTTGGTTCTTGTGGTCAAGGCCGTGGTACACGCAGATTCCCACAAGAGTGTCCCTGTTCTGCTTTTCGAACCAACTTGCTCCTCTTGTAGCCATGGTTGCCAAATAAAAGATAGGATAGAAAAACAAAGAGAAGGGAGGGGTAACCGCAAGTACACACAATTGTCTCAGGACTAATAAACACTGAGTCTGTTCTCCAAAACTTTAGCTGCAGGGTCGCTGAAGAACCGTGCAAGTTTTTTAGTGAAGGGAATGATTGCTCAAACCAGATCACTAATGCTCTATAATCCCACCGCTTGCCACCAATATGTCATGAACGGGCACACGGTCCGCCACTCGGTAGCCCGGGGTATCACGGCTTGTGATCCCACCGCTGCCACCACATGTGATGGAACGTGCACACACACGACGGCTGCTGCCGTCCGACCCAGTAAACTGCAGGGATTTATAATTATCCACTTCCACTTGGGAACTTGCAGCTCTCTGGCGCCCCCCTTACCCTCAGGTCAGTCAGGGAACTGCACCTAGGATAATTGGTCGCCAGACGGGTCACTTGGATGTGTGCTGGCTATTGGGCATGCTGCAGTGAGGGAATTATAATTACTCCTGGCTGCAGCCAGGCAGTACCCTTATAAACCCCGCTCCGTCACTGCCAGCGTCACCCAATAGATTAACACTTTGCACCCCTTCCTTTTAGCTGCCACCAGCTACGGCTTTTGATGAACAATTTATCAAGAGGGTCCGTAGCAACCCCAAAACAGTAGCGTAGTGCTTCAGGCACGTGCAAATTCGTTTATAGAGCAGGAGAAACAAACTAATAAATTTATAGGTTTATTCCTTAAAAAACAGGCAGTGCTTATATAATATAAAAAGATGTAACAAACTGAGACAATATCGTTATGTACAGATGCAGTTATAAAATAAAATAGGATTACAGATGAAAATCACTCACATGGTAGTTACAGGCAAGACAAGCCAGGCTGGGGGAAGGAGCCACACGTCATAGTTCATTGGTAGATCTCTTACTCAGGACATCCCAGCAGAAAGTGCCTAAGGAACTTCACTGCAAGACTTATGCATGTCAGCTTCTGACCTCACAAAAAGGGCTGGTTTTCTGGCCACTCCCCTGGCTGCAAGCTATGGTTTGAGCTCTGCAATATCATAAGGTCCATAACTCGTCCTGTGAACCTAGCAGAATAACGGCAGACCTATCAATGATCTTACTCTAAAATGACGGTTCCAATGAGCCCACACTTGGTGGGCTAGTTCATGGGGCACCCGAGAATTCCATTTCTCGGGTTCTGTTGGAGTTACGGGTTTACCAGTACCACGGGAACGATGCCCGTCGGCGCATGGTTCAACACAGTAACTTTCGTGTTTCTAGCGAATGCTCCCACCGTGTTATTAACCAAAAAAGAATGAATTCTCCAAAATGGCTGCTATAGGAAGAAAGCACGTGTGCAGACAATGAAGGACCCCTGCGGTGAAGCGGCAAAACTTCCAGCACTGGTAGCTCAGGTTACACTGAGCTTGACTGCAGGTTGACAGGGGGGAAGGGAAGCGTGAGCTGCAGAGAAAAGGAGGGAGGGGTAACTTTGCCCTGTGCTTGCAAACAGTGGGGGTTGTAGTTCTAGCAACAGCACAAGACATGAAGCTTGCAATATCATCACAGTACAGTATAGTGAAGTGCAGCATATATAGCAGTATAATACTGTATAATACAGTGTAGTACAGTGTGATGTAATGCAGTATAGTACATTATGGTGAAGTATAGCATATATAGCAGTATAATACCGTATAATACAGCATAGTACAGTGTGATATAATACAGTATAGTACAGTATAGTGGAGTGTGATGGTGTAATATGTTCTGTGGGTATCATTTTGTGTATATTTATATTTTACTGATTTACATGGTGTTCTCTTGTCACCCGGTATCATTCTGTGTATTCCACATATTGTCTAGAGTCTCAATTATCAGCCTTTTGGCTGATAATTGAGTTAGCTCACCTACCATCTGCAGCCTAAATGTGTCTATGCCTCTTGATGAACCCCTGCTGATATCTCCTGATTGTCCATCATGACCCCTCAGCTATCCAAATGCAGCAAGTCACCCCTGTAGGGCCTTAATCCTGAGGCACCTTTCCCAGGTCAGAGAGGCCTGAAAACCATCGAACCGGTCTGACTACCCCTGGACATAAGGTGGGGGTCTGAGGAGGACAGAGAGGTGGAAGCCAGATCCTGTGTGGTGAGGATGGTGTAAAGACACAGCACGTCAGAGAGAAAGAAGGAGTGATTTCTTTTGTTTATCCTCTGTCGTCTGGATTATTGGACTCATCTATAGTACAGTGTGATATAATGCAGCATGGTACAGTATAATGGAGTATAACATATATAGCAGTATAATACCGTATAATACAGCATAGTACAGTGTGATATAATGCAGCATGGTACAGTATAATGGAGTATAACATATATAGCAGTATAATACCGTATAATACAGCATAGTACAGTGTGATATAATGCAGCATGGTACAGTATAATGGAGTATAACATTGCGTTAATACCGTATAATACAGCATCAGTGGATTATAGGCAGTGAATAATACTTCGTATAATACAGCATAGTACAGTGTGATATAATACAGCATGGTACAGTATGATGGAGTATAACATATATAGCAGTATAATACCGTACAATACAGCATAGTACAGTGTGATATAATACAGCATGGTACAGTATAATGGAGTATAACATATATAGCAGTATACTACCGTATAAATACAGCATAGTACAGTGTGATATAATGCAGCATGGTACAGTATAATGGAGTATAACATATATAGCAGTATAATACCGTATAATACAGCATAGTACAGTGTGATATAATGCAGCATGGTACAGTATAATGGAGTATAACATATATAGCAGTATAATACCGTATAATACAGCATAGTACAGTGTGATATAATACAGCATGGTACAGTATGATGGAGTATAACATATATAGCAGTATAATACCGTATAATACAGCATAGTACAGTGTGATATAATACAGCATGGTACAGTATGATGGAGTATAACATATATAGCAGTATAATACCGTATAATACAGCATAGTACAGTGTGATATAATGCAGCATGGTACAGTATGATGGAGTATAACATATATAGCAGTATAATACCGTATAATACAGTATAATACAGTGTGATGTAATGCAGTATGGTACAGTATGATGGAGTATAACATATATAGCAGTATAATACCGTATAATACAGCATAGTACAGTGTGATATAATGCAGCATGGTACACTATAGTGGAGTATAACATATATAGCAGTATAATACCGTATAATACAGTATAGTACAGTGTGATATAATGCAGTATAGTACAGTATGATGGAGTATAACATATATAGCAGTATAATACCGTATAATGCAGTATAGTACAGTGTGATATAATGCAGCATGGTACAGTATAGTGGAGTATAACATATATAGCAGTATAATACCGTATAATGCAGTATAGTACAGTGTGAATAATGCAGTATAGTACAGTATGATGGAGTATAACATATATAGCAGTATAATACCGTATAATATAGCATAGTACAGTGTGATATAATGCAGCATGGTACAGTATGATGGAGTATAACATATATAGCAGTATAATACCGTATAATGCAGTATAGTACAGTGTGATATAATGCAGCATGGTACAGTATGATGGAGTATAACATATATAGCAGTATAATACCGTATAATATAGCATAGTACAGTGTGATATAATGCAGCATGGTACAGTATAATGGAGTATAACATATATAGCAGTATAATACCGTATAACACAGCATAGTACAGTGTGATATAGGACACAACCTCGTGATATAATGCAGCATGGTACAGTATGCTGGAGTATAACATATATAGCAGTATAATACCGTATAATACAGCATAGTACAGTGTGATATAATGCAGCATGGTACAGTATGATGGAGTATAAGATATATAGCAGTATAATACTGTATAATACAGCATAGTACAGTGTGATATAGAACACGACCTCGTGATATAATGCAGCATGGTACAGTATAGTGAAGTACAGCATATATAGCAGTATAATACCGTATAATACAGCATAGTACAAGCGTGTGATATAATGCAGCATGGTACAGTATAGTGAAGTACAGCATATATAGCAGTATAATACCGTATAATACAGCATAGTACAGTGTGATATAGGACACGACCTCGTGATATAATGCAGCATGGTACAGTATAGTGAAGTACAGCATAATAGCAGTCTAATACCGTATAATACACATAGTACAGTGTGATATAGACACGACCTCGTGGGTATAATGCAGCATCCCGCCATGTCGTCATTATCTCTTGTTATGTAGATGATGACACATTGGAGCAGGTGATACAGTAATAATGTCAGCTCTACCGGTGCCCGATCTTACACCGGCTGATGTCAGTGTGTCGACCCGCCACACAATTGTGGGTTACCAGGGCAATGGGGTACTCAGAACCGAGCCCGTAGAAGTCTATGGGGATTGTCACAGTAGCGGTGGCCGGTCTGTGGCCCTGGCGGTCTGGCGTATGTTGGGGATATATTTACAGGGGATAGGTTTATATACAGTTCGTGACGCCACCTGTAGTAATCGGTAATTAGTACCAGCGCTGCTGTAGATCTCTGAGGGGATGGTGAGGCAGCTAGATGTGGGGTCCCCTACAGGTGGGACTCTTCCCTCAGGTCGGTAGTTAGGTAGGGAATGTGCAGGCATGCAATAATAACTCAGTCTCACACCGTCGCGTCTTTCCATACCTTTATTGTAAGATGTTCAAGCAGGTCCCAGGGAGGCTGATGGGGTTGATGGGATGAGCTTTGAGGCAACAGCTAAGCAACTTAGGGCCTCCTTTACTGTCCAATGAAGATGAGTACGACCAGCCTGAAGCGTAGTCCCCCTCTATGATCCAGCTTATCCAAAGCTGTGCTTCCCATCAGTTTAGTGGTTAGAGTCTTTCTATGAGGGAGCTGAATCTTATTTTGTCCTGCAGAGACTCAAAGTCTTCACTTCCCCTGACCCCAGTTACGTACTGACTAAAGGGGGTGTTTGCCGCGACCTAGGGTCCGGTAAATCTCTGGTTTTCCTTCACTATGTTGTAACAATAGTGATTCTTCGGTCCCCAGAAACCCGGGTAGCAACGTGCAGGACTCTTCCAAGCCAAAACGCACTTTTCCAATAAATCTTTCCTTCCACTTTGCCCTTCGATTTGCTCAACTCTTAAAAAGCTAGTTCAGTCTTTCTTCCAGTGGGGCACAGCTCTGACTAGACTAAGGTGAATTAGACCACCTGTACCAGCCTTCACGTTCTGAACTGATGACAGGCTCAAACTGGACACGCTACTCTGTCCAAGGACAGGAAACTGACTGACTAAAAAATCACTCCCTTCCACACCCCTGCTGGGTGTGTCAGAAGTGTACGTGATGTCATGAAGAGACCTTAACTGTTACCTCTCCACTCATCCCCTGGTATTGTGTACCAGGGCTACACATTCCCCATGGTAAACGCAGCACTCCGGGCTGTAAAAATAAAGAGACATTTTTGTTTATGCATGAAAACATTAACAATAACATTAATTCGTCCCATCCGGAGGTGAGGATATCTTGAACGTTGCAAACATTATAGAAAAATACAAAATTAAATAGCATTCAATAAATATACAGTATTCTTGTGAAGGACCCGCACCAAACCTTCAACGTGGGTCCTGGGTGGGCTGCAGGACATCCAAATGCAGACCTCACTCAGTGCCACACCACACGGGTTTTTTGGTTCAGAGGTAAGTCAAGGTTTCATGTGAAACCATTAAAAAGGCACTTTAGTGCAACTATTACAGGATACAGTTTTTGGGCTGCTCAGTCCTCAGCCTCTGAGTCCATTGTTAAACGAAGACATAATAGGAAAACACATTTATATATATAGACTTTACAATGTTCACATAAATCGTTATAATCACTGCTGATATCTAAGGGGGTAATTTCCCTTTTGTGATTCGCTCTGATCTACGTGGTGTAGTTTCAGGTATATCAGTTGCGATCTGTCTGCACTGCGTAACGGCAAACTATAGAACTGCCTTAATCTTTCTAGGGATCTGGCAAGCTTTACTGATGGCTGGGCGGTGTGAGTCAGCTTCACCAGGGATCCCATAGTATGGGCGCTGCTTCTGATGATCCATCTTGAGGTTCCACAGGTTGAGGTGTTGCTGGGATGGAAAACCCCTGAGCGGGCTCAACTGGCACCACAGGCACAACTGGAGGTAAAACTTCCTCTTGTGGCTGATAAAACTGCAACACTGGAATTATCACAGCATCTTCCCAGTCTAGGCCAATCCGCAGGGAAAATCTCCCCGATCGGTGTGTATGACCTCTTCCTTTCTTTCTCCTTGATTGAGGACAGGGTTCTTTTCACAACGCTTAAGTTTCTGGACACAACTTCAAATGATCTCTGGACACAGTGGTTTTTTGTTCTTCCTCCGTCTTTACTGACGACACAAACTTTTCTGTTGTCATATTTAGAATCTTGTATACGTAGGGTTCTTGCTCCCACTGGTTATCCAATTTGTGCATCTTCCTTTTTCTTTTAATATACCTCTCCAGGCATCAAAGGCTTGGCAGGAGCATTTCTGTTTAAACATCTTCCTGTTTCTCCCGTGCCTTATTAAGACTTTTTCCCCTACACAGATTTGTACTCTTCTGTACTGCTCTTGCCGATTGATGTCCCAGTTTTTCAACAGCGTCGTCTGCCTCCGGTTTACCCCTCCAAGTTCTAAATCCATGGTAGATTTTCCGGGCCTTGCTCTCATAAGATAGGCTGGAGGCAGTTAGTTGAGCTTACAGGTATATGATTATACAAATCAACCAAAACAGGCAGTAAATCCGGCCATCGATTCCTGTCTTCCAACGGTATGGATCTCAAAAAGTCAAGGACAATATGGTTCATCTTTTCACAAAGACCGTTGTTTGAGGGGGGTATGGTGTTCGTTCTAATTTTCTTGCACCCATACATGTGGCAGAATTCCTTTAATAGATCAGCTTCAAAAAACAGGTCCCTGATCGTTAAGACTTGCTCCGGATACCCATGCGGTCTACAAAAGCTTGCTTGAAAGGTCTTCGCGGCCGTCACTGCGGTCTGGTCTTTCACTGGAAAAACCACCAGAAATCTGGAGTAATGGTCCACCATGGTCAAGGCGTATGAGTATCCAGATCTACTCGGCGACAGATTTGACGGGTCCAGGCCACAATCTCCAGGGACGAGTCTCCGGATAGGTTGCAGGGGGGGCCTTTGACTACCGATCCTTTTTCTGAGACCACAGGGTCACAGTTCCGACACCACCTCTCGAGGAGCTGCGCATCCCTACCCAGTAGAACCGGCATCTCAACAGGGTCTCCAGCTTTCCCCCAGCCAAAGTGTCCTGCTTGATCGTGGTACGCTTCAACACCATTGGGACTCTGCTTGGGGACCACGATTTGCCAGACCATTTCATGGGTTCTGGGGTTGACGTATCTTCTGCACAACTTCTCACGGTATGGAACAACCTGCTTTCTCGTTCCACAGGAGCTTGGCTGACATAGGTGCATCCTTTTCCAAGGAGGAACCTTCCTGTTTTAACAACTCCTTGATGTGGCTGCCACTGGATCACTTCCTGAGTCTCTTTCCCAGCTGTGATGGGTAAAGGATTTAATGTGCACCATACTGCTTTCTGTGAACTCGATGCTCGTGGACTACCCCATTTCGATGGAACCGGGTAGCTCAATTTCTTCCAGGTCGTCCGATTCTTCTTCCGTAATCAGAGTCATGGCGGCATTCGGGACAACGCATCAGCATTAGCATTCTTTCGACCTGCCCGTACTTGATAGTAAACTGGTAAATTGGACAACCGAGCCATCCATCGCTGCTCCATGGCACCCAGCTTGGCGTTTCCAGTGCGTTAACGGGTTGTTTGTCTGTGTACGCCGTGAACTGTTGGAGGCCCAAATAGTGCTTAAATCTTTCAGTAATGGCCCAGACCAGCGCCAGAAACTCCAGCTTGAAGCTGCTATAATTTTCCGGATTCCTCCCGTTGCCTGAGTTTCTGCTAGCATAAGCGATGACTTTTTCTTGGCCATTCTGCTTCTGACTGAGAACTGCTCCCAGCCCTTCATTACTGGCGTCGGTGTACAACAGGAACGGTTGCTGTAATCAGGATAGGTTAAGATCTCATCACCTGTCAGGATCTCTTTCATCTTTGGAATGCTTCAGCCTGTTCTTACCCCAATTAAAGGGAGGGTTTCTGCTCTTTAAGGATTTCCACCAGGAGGTCCTGTAAAGGACTGCCTTCTTTTGAACTTTCACGAATCTCCTTAGTAACCCGTTAGTCCCAGGAACTGTCGCACTTCCTTAAGGTTCTTCGCTCCGGCCACTTCTGGATGGCAGGACTTTTTCTGGGTCCGGCGCTACTCCTTCCGAACTGACGAGGCCCCAATATTGTACCTTCGTTTGATAATGGCATTTTGAGGGTTTATTTCATCCCTACCTGGACGGACTCAATATTTTCTGCCAGGTGCTTCAAGGCCCAAAGCTTGGAATACACATGACGTCGCTAGGTATAGCAAGCACGGTTTCAAAAAGATGCCCAACATTTTTTTCCATCACTCCTAAATGTTCCTGGGGCACTACGAGCCCAAACGGCATTCTGTCGAACTCACAAGGGCCCCATTGGGGGTGTAAAAGCCGTTTTCCTCACGCCCCTCACCCAGCCATTGCCATACCACTACAGATCAAGGGTAGAAAATAGTTAGCCGTTTCAGAGCAGTAATGATTCCCTAACGTGGTACGGGATGCATCCTTGTGTGTTATGCTTCCCTGCCGTAACCACACCCATTCCAACTACCATCTTTCTTTTAACCAAACTAAGGGGCTGCCCAGGGCACAACTACCCTTATCACCCCAGCTTTCTTCAATCATTTCAACTTTCTTTAGCTTTCTGATAAAGCGGAGTAGGCCTATACCGCTCTTTGATGGGGATGACTGCCATAGGGATATGATGTTACTCCCTTAATTGTCCCAAAATCAAGTGTTTTTTGCTAAACACTTGGGGGCGTACTCTTTCACCACCCAATACCCCTTGCTTCGGGAGCGGGAGTGGGTCCGTCCCAACATGGAGTTGCGACACCATTCCCCACCTGGTTTCTGGGTCTTGTTCTCCTTAATTGACAGGAGTCTAAGGACTCAGCCGGGAGAATAAATTATTACAACAGCATGAAGTTTAGCATGTTGCTAACGGGGAAAATTTACCCATCATCTCCCCAATTGGAAGCCGACCGTACTCTTCCATTCACCACTTCAACTACTCTCAGCATCAAATGTAGGGGCATTTCTGATGGGGGGTTCTACCTACAGCTTGGTAATTCTCCTCTCAGACCTATGCTGCCCTGCACCAAATTATCATTTCACTCATTGGGGGTTCACAATGGACCGGCAGGACCCGTAATTACCAATTCCCGCGGTAAGCTTCGTTGCTGCTGACACCCACCCGGATCTCCTTTGATACTCCCTCCCTGGTCGGCAATTCACGAGCTGTTGGAGCAAGAAAACAACTTCCCCAAACAATTCCGAAATTTATACCCCCAAAAAGAATTAAACCGTTCTCCTCATTTACGTCTTTACTACCAGAACCCTTGGTCTTTCAACTCCTTCCTGCCCACCTTTTTCATCTACACATTTTTTCGGTACCAACAAGAAGACCATTCGAAGCATACACAGAAAGAAGGCTCGAGGTTAAGACGTCCATTGACCAGACTTGGGAATAGAGCATCAGTAAGGGTCACCTCGACCCAGGTCTAACAAATGCTGGAACAGAAACCATCTAGAAAAAAAAGAAGGTAGGGCGCCCGCCCACATACCGCGGTTCCATCAGGGGGCCTGACGGGTATTCTCCTGGTGTTTGGCCCTTGGACCCAGGTTCTGCCCGTTTTAAAGGACATGTTAGCAGAGACCTTCCGGTTGCAGCGATAAAAATGAACCTCGACAGAGGTGGTTGATCAAGGTTGCTCCTGGGGGTGGCGTTGTCCTCCCCGGGGGGCGACGTCTTCTTTCTTCTCCGTGCATCCACCGAACGTTCTCGGCATCAGCTAACAAGACCTTCCCTTCCCCTCTTTCCGCAGCGCAGGGCACTCATTACAGCACCAGATTTTTAGTCAGCTGGCCACCTCTAGCGCAACAGTCCAATCACAGGAGGGTCCCTGCGTTTGGCTTCAGCCACTACGGGGAAAAGGGGGTTACTGCCGGTTCCGGTGACTTCACCTGAGATTTTTGGGGTGGCCACCCAGGTTTGCCCCGGGGGCCGAGCCCTTTTATTGCCATGTCCTTTAGGGCACAAAGGTAGCATCAGGGATCTAAGGACCCCCAATTCACAGTTCTGCGTTCCCTCTGGGACCAATCCCGTAAAATTGTTCTTTCAACATTTTATCTCGGATAGCATTTAAATTGTTATTTGCTTGATGCTTTCGGCTCCCTAGTCGGCAAGCAAGCCCCCGGATCTGTCACCTGCTGTTGTGAACATGAAAGAAGGCCACCGAATCCTTTCTTGGGGGGCTTCAAATAGGCATGACTTCAGAAAACGCACACCGACCCGACAACGGATCCCAATCTCCACTCCCTCTCACGCGCCATTAGCTGCCTATTAGCCAGCACTTTTGTCTCTCAGGCATGAGTCTTTCTAGGATGCGCTAACTTCCCGAAGCCTGCAATGGCCTACCACCGCTGTTTGGGGAAGCCATTTCCCCCACATATTGGGCGTTAGTGGCATGATCGGGACTACCGGACTGGGTTCTGGCCCTGCACCCCCATCTGGCGCTACAAACCAACGGTGCGGGAATGGGGCCCCGGCCGGGGCCGCACTGCACCGGTTTTTTGACACTTACGCCCCCTTGGTTAAACGGACCACCGTTTCAGACCTGCTATTTCACAGGCACCGCAGTGGGAACGGACCTTCGTCCAGGGCTCTGATGCAGAGCGTTCACTTCCTGTTGCAGGACCTGCCGCTATCAACCAGGGCGTGTCCAAACCTGCGCCCTTTCAGGAACGCCCACCTTCTTCTCCAGCGCCTTAGGGCGAATAAGGCGACAAAAATTGCGATTTGGCGCCAAAAGTGCAAACAACCTTTTTCACAAAAACAATCCACAGGCAAACAGGGCTCCAATGTGCAAGTTTCGTATCCGTTCGGACGCCAAAGTTTTGTGTCGCCCGCCACCACAATTGGTGGGTTACCCAGGGCAAGGGGACTCAAACCGAGCCCAGAAGTCTATGGGGATTGTCACAGGTAGCGGTGGTCGTCTTTGGCCCTGGCGGTCGGCTATGTTTGGGGGTATATTTACAGGGAAGGTTTATATACATTTCGTGACGCCACCTGTATATTCTGGTAATTAACCACCTGCTGTAACTCGAGGGGAGGTGGGGCAGCTAGATTCTCCCCTACAGGGGACTTTTTCCCCAGGTCGGTATTAGGTAGGGATTGTGCAGGCAGCAATAATAACCAGTCCACACCTCCAGCGCTTTCAACTTACTTTAAAGAAAGTTAACAGGTCCCAGGGGGCTGAGGGGGTTTTTATGGAGGTGACTTTGAGGCAACAGCTAAGCAAATAGGGGCCTCCTTACTGCCAATGAAGAGATAACGACCAGCCTGAACGTAGTCCCCCTCTATGATTCCATTACCAAACTTGCTTCCCAGCATTTAAGTGTTTAGGAGCTTTATGAGGGAGCGAATTTTATTTTGTCCTGCAAGACTCAAATCTTCACCCCCTGACCCCAGTTACACGACATAAGGGGGTTTTGCCGCGACCTAGGGTCCGGTAAATCTCGTTTTCCTTCCTATCTTGAACAATAGTGATTCTTTTGGTTCCCCATAACCGGTAAGCACGGCAGGACCTTCCAACCAAACGCACTTTTCCAATAATCTTCCTTCCCCTTTCCCTTCGATTTGCCGACTCTAAAATGTTCAGTCCTTTCTTTCCCGTGGGGCACAGCCTACTAGACAAAAGGGAATTAGACCACCTTAACCACCTTCACGTTCTGAACGATGACGGCTCAAACTGGACACTTTCCTCGTCCAAACAGGAAACGACTGACTAAAAATCACCCCTTCCACACCCCTGCGGTGTGTCAGAAGTGTAACGGATTCGAAAACCTTAACTTTAACCTCTCCACTCATCCTCCTGGTATTGTGTACCAGGCTACCCATCGCACTTCACATATCTAACTTTTCCATATATTGTGACCGCCGGTTCTACTCTCCGGGAAGGGGGATTTCTCAGGCTTTATTACGGTGTCACCGCCGCATCAGCCCCTGAGGGTCACACTAATTAAAAAGAAAAGCTCTCCCAGCCCTGAACGTTACGGCTCTAACCCACCGCCGCTGCTTGGGACCCCAGAAGATAGGCCTTTGTCCTCCAACCGAGTAGGCTCAGAAATGACCAGGGAGCGAGATGAGGTGACCAGGTTGGTAAAAAAGAAAACACGATACCAAAATAAGGCGAGGAAAAGGCAGATATCAGACGGAGAACAATAGAGGAAAAACGAAGAACGACAACACCGCCTGACCAAATAAACCAGTGTGAACAGGTGCCCACTGGCTCCCACTCAGCCGAAGGCTGGAAATCACAGCTGGATCCTTCCTTCTTTTATTATTTGATGCCTTTATCCCAAGAACCCTCTGATACGTAAAAATTGAAAA
>JARQOD010008972.1:0-33334 GCA_033576555.1 Oophaga sylvatica
TTCATTGGACCTTATAAGATCATGGAGATTATTAATCCTGTTTCTTTTCGTTTGCTTCTTCCAGGGACATTTAAGATCCATAACGTGTTCCACAAGTCCTTGTTGAAGAGGTTTGTTGAGCCAGTGGTTCCTGCTGCTGTGCCTCCTGACCCTGTTTTGGTTGAGGGCAATCTGGAGTATGTGGTTGAGAAAATATTGGATTCTCGTTTTTCTAGACGGAAACTCCAGTATTTGGTTAAATGGAGAGGTTATGGTCAGGAAGACAATTCTTGGGTGTTTGCTTCGGACATCCATGCTAGGAGACTTATCCGTGCGTATCATAGAACTCATCCTGACCGACCTGGTTGCTCAAATGAGGGTTCGGTGACCCCTCCTCAAGGGGGGGTACTGTTGTGAATGGGTTTGAGATGAGTTCTGAGCAGAGGCTCCCTCTGGTGGTTACAAGCGGTGCTAGTGAAGATTGTGAGGACTGGGAATCAGGTGTTACTGACTGGTCTTATATAAGGGAGTCATTTTCCCATCAGGGTTGCCGGTGATCAATTGTTCTGGTCTGAATCCTTCATTCCAGTTTCCCTTGTAGCCTGCTGTGTCGTGTCTGCATCTCCTGCTTACAGATAAGACTTTTGCTTCTTTTGTGTTTGTGCTATATTTTTGCATTTTGTACTGCACTTCTTTGGGGGCCTTCAGGGTCCCCTCCGGGGGCTTCTGCCCTCTCAGTTTAGTTCAGCCACTGAGTTTTTGTTCTTTTGCTTTTTCCAGTTTTTTCAGTGGCTGCTGTTTTGATTTTGTTACACCAGAGAACTAATTTAGGTGGTAGAGGTCGTGTGATCTCAGGTGATTTTGAAATTAGTAGAGTTGGTGCTTTTCAGGGTTTTCTGGGATTGCAGTAAGTACCCTTCCTATGCTTTTCTATTTAGATAGTTTGGGCCCCAGCGTTTGCTCATACTATTTTCTTTCTGTGTCAGTATTTCCTCTTGTCTAACCGCCATTACATGTTTGGGGGCTTTCTATTATCTTTGGGGTTCTGCTCCGGGGCAGATAGCTTTCCTGTTTCTGTCTTTAGGTGTAGTTAGTTTCTCAGGCTGTGACGAGGCGTCTAGGACCAACGTAGGAACGCTCCACGGCTGCCTCTAGTTGTGGTGGTTAGTCAGGGTACTGCAATCTCATAGATTCCAACTGCTCTGGTGTATTGCCTTTTTGCCTGCTCTCCTCAGCTACCGAAACATAACACCGGCTGTTCTCATACAGTGAGCCTCATAGACCATCTGTTCCTACACAGCGAGCCCGATAGACCGGCTGTTCCTCCACAGCGAGCCCCATAGACCAGCTGATCCTCCACAGCGAGCGCCATAGACCAGCTGATCCTCCACAGCGAGCCCCATAGACCAGCTGTTCCTCCACAGCGAGCCCCATAGACCGGCTGTTCCTCCACGGCGAGCCTCATAAACCGGCTATTCCTAGACAAAGAGCACCATAGACCAGCTGTTCCTACACAGTGAGCCCCATAGACCAGCCTTTCCTACACAGCGAGCCCCATAGATCGGCTGTTCCTATACGGCGAGCACCATAGATCGGCCGTTCCTACACAGCGAGCCCAATAAACCGGCTGTTCCTACATGGCGAGCCCCATAGACTGGCTGTTCCTACACGGTGAGCCCAATAGAATGGCTGTTCCTACACGGCGAGCCTCATAGACCTGTCTTTCCTACACGGTGAGCCCCACAGACAGCCTGTTTCTATACAGTGAGCCCCATAGACCGGCTGTTGCTATACAGTGAGCCCCTAGATCGGCATTTCCTGCATGGCAAGCCCCATAGACTGTCCGTTCCTACATGGAGAGCCACATAGACCAACTGTTCCTACACGGAGAGCCACATAGACTGGCTGTTCCTACTCAGCAAGCCCAATAGACCGGCTGTTCCTACACGGCGAGATCCATAGACCAGCTGATCTTCCACAGCGAGCCCCATAGACCGGCTGTTCCTCCACAGCGAGCCCCATAGACCGGCTGTTCCTACACAGTGAGCCCATAGACCGGCTGTTCCTCCACAGCGAGCCCCATAGACTGGCTATTCCAAGATGGAGAGCACCCTAGACCAGCTGTTCCTACACGGTGAGCCCCATAGACCAGCCTTTTCTACACAACGAGCCCCATAGACAGGCTGTTCCTACACTGCGAGCCCCATAGACCGGCTGTTCGTACACGGCAAGCCTCATAGACCAGTCTTTCCTACACGGCGAGCCCCATAAACCGGCTGTTCCTTCACATCGAGCCCCATAGACAGGCTGTTCCTACATGGCGAGCCCCATAGACTGGTCGTTCCTACACAGCGAGCCTCATAGACCGGTCGTTCCTACACGACGAGCCCCATAGATTGGCCGTTCCTACACAGCGAGCCCCATAGACTTGCTGTTCCTACACGGTGAGCCCAATAGAATGGCTGTTCCTACACGGCGAGCCTCATAGACCTGTCTTTCCTACACGGTGAGCCCCATAGACAGCCTGTTTCTATACAGTGAGCCCCATAGACCAGCTGTTGCTATACAGTGAGCCCCTAGATCGGCTGTTCCTGCATGGCAAGCCCCATAGACTGTCTGTTCCTACACGGAGAACTACATAGACTGGCTGTTCCTACACGGTGAGACTCATAGATCGGCCGTTTCTAAACGGCGAACCCCATAGACTGGCCGTTCCTACTCAGCAAGCCCAATAGACCGGCTGTTCCTACACGGCGAGACCCATAGACCAGCTGATCGTCCACAGTGAGCCCCATAGACCGGCTGTTCCTCCACAGCGAGCCCCATAGACCGGCTGTTCCTACACAGTGAGCCCATAGACCGGCTGTTCCTCCACAGCGAGCCGCATAGACCGGCTATTCCTAGACGGAGAGCACCCTAGACCAGCTGTTCCCACACGGTGAGCCCCATAGACCAGCCTTTCCTACACAACGAGCCCCATAGACCGGCTGTTCCTACACTGCGAGCCCCATAGACCGGCTGTTCGTACACAGCAAGCCTCATAGACCAGTCTTTGCTACACGGCGAGCCCCATAAACCGGCTGTTCCTTCACATCGAGCCCCATAGACAGGCTGTTCCTATACAGTGAGCCCCATAGACTGGCTGTTGCTATGCAGTGAGCCCCTAGACCGGCTGTAACTGCATGGCAAGCCCCATAGACTGGCCGTTCCTACACTGTGAGACTCATAGATTGGCCGTTCCTACACGGCGAACCCCATAGACTGGGCGTTCCTACTCAGCAAGCCCAGTAGACCGGCTGTTCCTACACGGCGAGCCCCATAGACCAGCTGATCCTCCACAGCGAGCCCCATAGACCGGCTGTTCCTCCACAACGAGCCCCATAGACCGGCTGTTCCTACACAGTGAGCCCATAGACCGGCTGTTCCTCCACGGCGAGCCCCATAGACTGGCCGTTCCTACTCAGCAAGCCCAATAGACCGGCTGTTCCTACACGGCGAGACCCATAGACCAGCTGATCGTCCACAGTGAGCCCCATAGACCGGCTGTTCCTCCACAGCGAGCCCCATAGACTGGCTGTTCCTACACAGTGAGCCCATAGACCGGCTGTTCCTCCACAGCGAGCCGCATAGACCGGCTATTCCTAGACGGAGAGCACCATAGACAAGCTGTTCCTACACGGTGAGCCCCATAGACCAGCCTTTCCTACACAACGAGCCCCATAGACCGGCTGTTCCTACACTGCGAGCCCCATACACCGGCTGTTCGTACACAGCAAGCCTCATAGACCAGTCTTTGCTACACGGCGAGCCCCATAAACCGGCTGTTCCTTCACATCGAGCCCCATAGACTGGCTGTTCCTATACAGTGAGCCCCATAGACAGGCCGTTCCTACATGGCGAGCCCCATAGACTGGTCGTTCCTACACAGCGAGCCTCATAGACCGGCCGTTCCTACACGACGAGCCCCATAGACTGGCCGTTCCTACACAGCGAGCCCCATAGACCAGCCGTTCCTACACGGCAAGCCCCATAAACCGGCTGTTCCTATACAGTGAGCCCCAATAAACCGGCTGTTCCTACACGGCAAGCCCCATAGGCTGGCTGTTCCTACACGGTGAGCCCCATAGACTGGCTGTTCCTACATAGCGAGCCCCATAGACCAGCCTTTCCTACACGGTGAGCCCCATAGACAGCCTGTTCCTATACAGTGAGCCCCATAGACTGGCTGTTGCTATACAGTGAGCCCCTAGACCGGCTGTAACTGCATGAGAAGCCCCATAGACTGGCCGTTCCTACACTGTGAGACTCATAGATTGGCCGTTCCTACACGGCGAACCCCATAGACTGGGCGTTCCTACTCAGCAAGCCCAGTAGACCGGCTGTTCCTACACGGCGAGCCCCATAGACCAGCTGATCCTCCACAGCGAGCCCCATAGACCGGCTGTTCCTCCACAACGAGCCCCATAGACCGGCTGTTCCTACACAGTGAGCCCATAGACCGGCTGTTCCTCCACGGCGAGCCCCATAGACTGGCCGTTCCTACTCAGCAAGCCCAATAGACCGGCTGTTCCTACACGGCGAGACCCATAGACCAGCTGATCGTCCACAGTGAGCCCCATAGACCGGCTGTTCCTCCACAGCGAGCCCCATAGACTGGCTGTTCCTACACAGTGAGCCCATAGACCGGCTGTTCCTCCACAGCGAGCCGCATAGACCGGCTATTCCTAGACGGAGAGCACCCTAGACAAGCTGTTCCTACACGGTGAGCCCCATAGACCAGCCTTTCCTACACAACGAGCCCCATAGACCGGCTGTTCCTACACTGCGAGCCCATACACCGGCTGTTCGTACACAGCAAGCCTCATAGACCAGTCTTTGCTACACGGCGAGCCCCATAAACCGGCTGTTCCTTCACATCGAGCCCCATAGACTGGCTGTTCCTATACAGTGAGCCCCATAGACAGGCTGTTCCTACATGGCGAGCCCCATAGACTGGTCGTTCCTACACAGCGAGCCCCATAGACTGGTCGTTCCTACACAGCGAGCCTCATAGACCGGCCGTTCCTACACGACGAGCCCCATAGACTGGCCGTTCCTACACAGCGAGCCCCATAGACCAGCCGTTCCTACACGGCAAGCCCCATAAACCGGCTGTTCCTATACAGTGAGCCCCAATAAACCGGCTGTTCCTACACGGCGAGCCCCATAGGCTGGCTGTTCCTACACGGTGAGCCCCATAGACTGGCTGTTCCTACATAGCGAGCCCCATAGACCAGCCTTTCCTACACGGTGAGCCCCATAGACAGCCTGTTTCCTATACAGTGAGCCCCATAGACTGGCTGTTGCTATACAGTGAGCCCCTAGACCGGCTGTAACTGCATGGCAAGCCCCATAGACTGGCCGTTCCTACACTGTGAGACTCATAGATTGGCTGTTCTTACACGGCGAACCCCATAGACTGACCGTTCCTACTCAGCAAGCCCAATAGACCGGCTGTTCCTACACGGCGAGCCCCATAGACCAGCTGATCCTCCACAGCGAGCCCCATAGACCGGCTGTTCCTCCACAACGAGCCCCATAGACCGGCTGTTCCTACACAGTGAGCCCATAGACCGGCTGTTCCTCCACGGCGAGCCCCATAGACCGGCTATTCCTAGACGAGGAGCACCCTAGACCAGCTGTTCCTACACGGTGAGCCCCATTGACCAGTCTTTCCTACACGGCGAGCCCCATAAACCGGCTGTTCCTACACGGCGAGTCCCGTAGACTGGCCGTTCCTATATGGCGAGCCCCATAGACCGGCAGTTCCTTTACAGTGAGCCACATAGATCAGCTGTTCCTACACGGCAAGCACTATAGACCGGCAGTTCCTATGCGGCGAGCCTTATAGACCAGCTGTTCATACAAGGCAAGCCCCATAGACTGGCCGTTCCTACACGGAGAGCCCCACAGACCAGGTGTTCCTATACAGTGAGCCCCATAGACCTGCTGTTCCTATACGGCGAGCCCCATAGACCGGCCACTTCTACACGACGAGCCTCATAGTCTGGCCGTTCCTACATGGCGAGCCCCATAGACTGGCCGTTCCTACACTGTGAGACTCATAGATTGGCCGTTCCTACACGGCGAACCCCATAGACTGGGCGTTCCTACTCAGCAAGCCCAGTAGACCGGCTGTTCCTACACGGCGAGCCCCATAGACCAGCTGATCCTCCACAGCGAGCCCCATAGACCGGCTGTTCCTCCACAACGAGCCCCATAGACCGGCTGTTCCTACACAGTGAGCCCATAGACCGGCTGTTCCTCCACGGCGAGCCCCATAGACTGGCCGTTCCTACTCAGCAAGCCCAATAGACCGGCTGTTCCTACACGGCGAGACCCATAGACCAGCTGATCGTCCACAGTGAGCCCCATAGACCGGCTGTTCCTCCACAGCGAGCCCCATAGACTGGCTGTTCCTACACAGTGAGCCCATAGACCGGCTGTTCCTCCACAGCGAGCCGCATAGACCGGCTATTCCTAGACGGAGAGCACCATAGACAAGCTGTTCCTACACGGTGAGCCCCATAGACCAGCCTTTCCTACACAACGAGCCCCATAGACCGGCTGTTCCTACACTGCGAGCCCCATACACCGGCTGTTCGTACACAGCAAGCCTCATAGACCAGTCTTTGCTACACGGCGAGCCCCATAAACCGGCTGTTCCTTCACATCGAGCCCCATAGACTGGCTGTTCCTATACAGTGAGCCCCATAGACAGGCCGTTCCTACATGGCGAGCCCCATAGACTGGTCGTTCCTACACAGCGAGCCTCATAGACCGGCCGTTCCTACACGACGAGCCCCATAGACTGGCCGTTCCTACACAGCGAGCCCCATAGACCAGCCGTTCCTACACGGCAAGCCCCATAAACCGGCTGTTCCTATACAGTGAGCCCCAATAAACCGGCTGTTCCTACACGGCAAGCCCCATAGGCTGGCTGTTCCTACACGGTGAGCCCCATAGACTGGCTGTTCCTACATAGCGAGCCCCATAGACCAGCCTTTCCTACACGGTGAGCCCCATAGACAGCCTGTTCCTATACAGTGAGCCCCATAGACTGGCTGTTGCTATACAGTGAGCCCCTAGACCGGCTGTAACTGCATGAGAAGCCCCATAGACTGGCCGTTCCTACACTGTGAGACTCATAGATTGGCCGTTCCTACACGGCGAACCCCATAGACTGGGCGTTCCTACTCAGCAAGCCCAGTAGACCGCTGTTCCTACACGGCGAGCCCCATAGACCAGCTGATCCTCCACAGCGAGCCCCATAGACCGGCTGTTCCTCCACAACGAGCCCCATAGACTGGCTGTTCCTACACAGTGAGCCCATAGACCGGCTGTTCCTCCACGGCGAGCCCATAGACTGGCCGTTCCTACTCAGCAAGCCCAATAGACCGGCTGTTCCTACACGGCGAGACCCATAGACCAGCTGATCGTCCACAGTGAGCCCCATAGACCGGCTGTTCCTCCACAGCGAGCCCCATAGACTGGCTGTTCCTACACAGTGAGCCCATAGACCGGCTGTTCCTCCACAGCGAGCGCATAGACCGGCTATTCCTAGACGGAGAGCACCCTAGACAAGCTGTTCCTACACGGTGAGCCCCATAGACCAGCCTTTCCTACACAACGAGCCCCATAGACCGGCTGTTCCTACACTGCGAGCCCCATACACCGGCTGTTCGTACACAGCAAGCCTCATAGACCAGTCTTTGCTACACGGCGAGCCCCATAAACCGGCTGTTCCTTCACATCGAGCCCCATAGACTGGCTGTTCCTATACAGTGAGCCCCATAGACAGGCTGTTCCTACATGGCGAGCCCCATAGACTGGTCGTTCCTACACAGCGAGCCCCATAGACTGGTCGTTCCTACACAGCGAGCCTCATAGACCGGCCGTTCCTACACGACGAGCCCCATAGACTGGCCGTTCCTACACAGCGAGCCCCATAGACCAGCCGTTCCTACACGGCAAGCCCCATAAACCGGCTGTTCCTATACAGTGAGCCCCAATAAACCGGCTGTTCCTACACGGCGAGCCCCATAGGCTGGCTGTTCCTACACGGTGAGCCCCATAGACTGGCTGTTCCTACATAGCGAGCCCCATAGACCAGCCTTTCCTACACGGTGAGCCCCATAGACAGCCTGTTCCTATACAGTGAGCCCCATAGACTGGCTGTTGCTATACAGTGAGCCCCTAGACCGGCTGTAACTGCATGGCAAGCCCCATAGACTGGCCGTTCCTACACTGTGAGACTCATAGATTGGCTGTTCTTACACGGCGAACCCCATAGACTGACCGTTCCTACTCAGCAAGCCTAATAGACCGGCTGTTCCTACACGGCGAGCCCCATAGACCAGCTGATCCTCCACAGCGAGCCCCATAGACCGGCTGTTCCTCCACAACGAGCCCCATAGACCGGCTGTTCCTACACAGTGAGCCCATAGACCGGCTGTTCCTCCACGGCGAGCCCCATAGACCGGCTATTCCTAGACGAGGAGCACCCTAGACCAGCTGTTCCTACACGGTGAGCCCCATTGACCAGTCTTTCCTACACGGCGAGCCCCATAAACGGCTGTTCCTACACGGCGAGTCCCGTAGACTGGCCGTTCCTATATGGCGAGCCCCATAGACCGGCAGTTCCTTTACAGTGAGCCACATAGATCAGCTGTTCCTACACGGCAAGCACTATAGACCGGCAGTTCCTATGCGGCGAGCCTTATAGACCAGCTGTTCATACAAGGCAAGCCCCATAGACTGGCCGTTCCTACACGGAGAGCCCCACAGACCAGGTGTTCCTATACAGTGAGCCCCATAGACCTGCTGTTCCTATACGGCGAGCCCCATAGACCGGCCACTTCTACACGACGAGCCTCATAGTCTGGCCGTTCCTACATGGCGAGCCCCATAGACTGGCCGTTCCTACACAGCGAGCCCCATAGACCGGCTGTTCCTACACGGCGAGCCCATAGACTGGCTGTTTCTACACAGTGAGCCCCATAGGCCAGCTGTTCCTACACGACGAGCCCCAGGGACCAGCTGTTCCTACATGGCGAGCCCCATAGACTGGCTGTTCCTCCCCAGCCAGCCCCATAGACTGGCTGTACCTCCACAGCCAGCCCAGTAGACTGCCTGTTCCTTCACAGCAAGCCCCATAGACTGACTGTTCCTACATGGCGAGCCCCATAGACCTGCTGTTCCTACACGGTGAGCCCAATAGACCAGCCTTTCCTACACGGCACACCCCATAGACCGGCTGCTCCTAAATGGCGAGCCTCATAGACCGTCCGTTCCTACACGGCGAGCCCCGTAGACTGGCCGTTCCTATATGGCGAGCCCCATAGACCGGCTGTTCCTATACAGTGAGCCCCATAGACCGGCTGTTCCTATACGGCGAGCCCCATAGACTGGCCACTTCTACACGGCGAGCCTCATAGTCTGGCCCATAAAGTGGCCGTTCCTACACAGCGAGCCCCATAGAACGGCTGTTCCTACATGGGGAACCCCATAGACTGGCTGTTTCTACACAGTGAGCCCCATAGACCAGCTTTTCCTGCACGACGAGCCCCAGGGACCAGCTGTTCCTATACATAAACAGCTGTCTGTAATGAGCATATACGAGGCCATGACTCTCAGGCCGATAAGAGGTAATGGTGCTCAGACAATCGGCCACACAGAGGTCCAGCTCACCGGCGCCCCTTATCACAGCAAAGTCTGCACAGCACTCAGTTTTATCAAGACCCCATATACTCCACAGCCCCTGCTCGTCCGACCGCTATGAAATGTGCCCCATATATCAGTGATGTCATCACCGGGGTGGGACTGACAACCTCTCGCTCATGGTGTATGCACTGGTTGACACCAGTAATAGATGCAGTGCACGGTCACAATGTTATATAAACTGATTAATATATACACAATTGGGGCGGATTGCAGCGGTCTCTGTCTTCCATCCTCGAGCTCTAGGAATGGAGGTCTCGTCATGGTTCAGGTCGTCTTGTTTCCCATGACCTCTACATTTATCAGGTGTTACTGAAATCCTACAGCAGAAATATGGCGGTGTCCGCCCCCCTCGCTGCTCCTGTCTGGTCTTAATTGGGGGCTTAGGAAGGTGACGACAGATACTTCACCCTCTTAATGTGTCACCCAAGTGTCAGAGCCCCAATGAGCAGAGTGATGGAGACGGTCGGTTTGGCCTCCTGCTCCTCCGACCCTCATTCATTCCCCTCCTTATTATTTCTCCATTATCTTTTCTGGAATTCTTTGCAGTTTGTTCTCTTTTTGCCAAGAGAAACACGAGCGTTGGCCGAGACTTCTTCATACATCAAGTTTCCTATCAGGAGTGATAACAAAAAGTGAATCTCTTGAAATAAGATTTTATTCTCTATTTTCTTAGTCTGAAAATTTTTACTTTCGAAAATAAGTATTGGATCAGCTGCGGCTGATGTGGGAGATAAGCGTCACATGGCGTCACATTCCGCGTATGGCGGTTGTTACAATGTGTCTCTGGCAGGTGAACAGTCCCTCTGTATGGCTGTAGGGTTTGCAGGTATAACGAGCCCTTTGCTGTCACTCTCTCCTCCAGGCCGGTAGCTGCCATTTGTCAGTGCCGCCAATAGCTGCGCCAAGAGAAGATTTGCTTCAAGCTGAGAGAATTGTCACCAGAACGTATCGACCATTTCAGGAAATCGCTCTGTGAAATGTTCCTCTTATTTCTCCTCTCACTTTCCATCACTCTGTTTGATGGAGGAACATGATGACATTTTATGCTTGGCTTCAGCCAAGATCGCAGCATCCTGTGTTTGTCTCTTTGGACGACGTCCTGAAATCGCCGCCTTTTCCAGAAGACCTTGGGCTCATGTTCAGCTTTACTACAACCGGTCACAATCTCTGCTCTTCAGCATCTCAAAACGCTGGAATGATTCCTCTGTGGTGGACAATATGCTGCTAAGGAGCCCAGGTGTGACTGCAGCCTCTTTACCCCAAATTTACACCTGGACAGCTGGGAAAATCCACCATAAAAAGGACACAAGAAAAAGACACCAGATAAATAAACGGCATTCCACAAAACACTGACCGCCTTCGAAGTGGCCTAAGGAAGAGGAAAGTGGCCAGCTCCTTCTGAACAGCACCAAAAGTATCATTTAGCTCTGTTTTGATGAATTTGTATCAGTGTAGAACATTTATACACCGCCAGGCAGTGTACATTTTTTTTCGTATACACCACCCCGTCTATTTTGTTTTTCTACTTGCTCTTTCGTGCCTCTTCTTTTCTTCTCTTCCCGTTTTATTTTGATTTTTCTTCTTCCGGATTCTTCTGTTCTTGTTTTGTAGCTAATGACTACCCGTTGTCTCCATCATCAGTATCTGGTGACCGCCCGTCAGTATCAGGTGACCGCTCGTTGTCCCCATCATCAGTATCTGGTGACCGCCCGTCACCTCCATCATCATTATCAGGTGACCGCCTGTCACCTCCATCATCTGTATCTAGTGGCCGCCCATTGTCCCTATCATCAGTATCTGTTGACTGCCCGTTGCCTCCATCATCAGTATCTGGTGACCACCCGTTGCCTCCATCATCAGTATCTGGTAACCGCCCGTTGCCTTCATCACTTCTTCTGGTCACTTATACACAGGTTATGGAGGATCTCGGCAGGAGCATCTGCCAAACATTTGGAGACCTGACCCCAGATCTTCTGTGTATGAGGCTTGTGCGGATTCTTCTGACTCTTCCTGTAATCCCGGACAGACTGGATGATATGATATTTGTGCTGCCTGATCATCACCTCCAGGACTCCTCGTTCTTAGTAACACTGGCTGGATGTTGGGGGTTGCTGTCCGGCTGCAGAATACATTTGGAGCTGATCAGACTCCTGATGGGATTACATGGTGGCTCAGTGTATGCCGGGATTTCTAAGCGTTCACTTTGCATTTTGATAATTGATATAAATAAACTACTGACACTTCTATTTTTTCCACACCTGCCTAAAACTTTTGCCCAGTAGTGTCTGCACCTATGTGACACCATGCGTTCTGCCCCTACATGTTATTCACTGGCGGCAGATATGACCCATGACTTGGACGTACCGAGCCATGGGAGACTCATTCATATTCCTACAGAGCGCTGAGCGGATTCTGCTCTCGGCGCTGGGAGCTTCATCATCTCTGCAGCTCGTCTACCTCTGAACCTTCCAAGGTGGCAGAACACACAGTACATTCATCAGCTGGCACGGCAGGATGAATGCCCACAGCCTCAGCGAGTGAAGTGTTCATTACAGGCAAATGGAGGAGCTGTTGTGTTGAGACTTGTAATGGGCACAAGGTCTCCTGCCAGACTCTTCAGAGGAGATACTGAGACTTGTAGTGTCACCCGGAGCGGTCCTGTGCCGTGCACCAGTGTAGGATCACCCCATCCATCTTATAGGCTCTATATACACTGCAGTGATGTCATCACAATGTGCAGGATCTACAGCTCTGTGCAAAAGACTTAGGCAGGTGTGGAAGAAATGCAGCAGATACTTCCCCATCATGTGATCCCATCAAGAGGTGTCCGATTGGCTCCAAATGTATTCTGCAGCCGGACACCCACCTCTAACATCCATTCAATATCATAAAGAACAAGGAGTCCGTGTGGTGATGATCCAGAACCACGGAGTCCTCATCTCACATTGTCCGAGATCACAGGAAGAGACATAAAGATCCGCACAAGCCTCATACACAGAAGGTCTAGGGTCAGATCTCTAAGATATGGACAAGTGACGAGAAGTGATGGAGGCAACGAGTTGTCACCAGACACCGATGATGGAGGTGACGGGCGGTCAGCAGACACCGATGATGGAGGCGACGGGTTGTCACCAGATACTGATGGGTTTTACATTTCTCTTTCACTCACTCACTTTGCATTTCGGTATATGATGAGAATTACACGAACTAGCTTGACCCGTGCAAAATTTTCGCACATTGGTTGTCGGGGCGCAGGCAATTTCAGAAAAAGCAAGCTGGTCAAATGTAAATGTATTTCATGAGATGATGAACACAGACAGGTATTTATATATGTAGATTGGTAATACAATAAATTAGTTTGATAAGTAGAGGCCAAAAAAATGTCTTCTGGTTGAGGTGCCACCTGCAGGTCATTGTTTCTTTCTGCAGGTTTATGAAAATGAATGTTTAACCCCTTAGTGACAGAGTCATTTTGCAGCTTAATGACAGGGCCAATTTTTACAATTCTGACCACTGTCACTTTATGAGGTTATAACTCTGGAACGCTTTAACGAATCCCGCTGATTCTGAGATTGTTTTTTCGTGACATATTGTACTTCACGTTAGTGGTAAAATTTCTTTGATATGACTTGTGTTTATTTATGAAAAAAACGGAAATATGGCGAAAATTTTGAAAATTTAACAATTTTCAAACTTTAAATTTTTATGCCCTTAAATCAGAGAGATATGTCACACAAATTTCTTAATAAATAACATTTCCCACATGTCTACTTTACATCAGCACAATTTTGGGACCAAAATTTTTTTTTGTTACGAAGTTATAAGGGTTAAAAGTTGACCAGCGATTTCTCATTTTTACAACACCATTTTTATTTTAGGGACCACCTCACATTTGAAGTCACTTTGAGGGGTCTATATGATAGAAAATAGCCAAAAGTGACACCATTCTAAAAACTGCACCCCTCAAGGTGCTCAAAACCACATTCAAGAAGTCTATTAACCCTTTACGTGCTTCACAGGAACTGAAGCAATGTGGAAGGAAAAAATTAACATTTAACTTTTTTTGCAAAAACTTTACTTCGGAACCTATTTTTTTTATTTTCACAACTGTTAAAAGAAAAAATGAACCACAAAATTTGTTGTGCAATTTCTCCTGATTAAGCCGATACCCCATATGTGGGGGTAAACCACTTTTTGGGCGCACGGCAGAGGTTGCAAGGGAAGGAGCAACATTTGACTTTTTCAACGCAGAATTGGCTGGACGCCATGTCGCGTTTGTAGAGGCCCTGATGTGTCTAAACAGTGGAAACCCATCACAAGTGACCCCATTCTGGAAACTAGACCCCTAAGGAACTTATCTAGATGTGTGGTGAGCACTTTGAACCTCCAAGTGCTTCACAGAAGTTTATAACATAGAACAGTGAAAATAAAAAATCATATTTTTTCCACAAAAACAATCTTTACACCCCAATTTTTATTTTCCCAAGGGTAACAAGACCCCAAAAGGTTTTTCGCGCAATTTGTCCTGAGCATGCTGATACCCCATATGTGGGGGTAAACCACTGTTTGGGTGCAAGGCAGAGCTTGGAAGGGAAGGAGCGCCGTTTGACTTTTTCAGCGCAGAATTGGCTGGACGTCATGTCGTGTTTGTAGAGGTCCTGATGTGTCTAAACAGTGGAAACCCCCACAAGTGACCCCATTTTGGAAATTAGACCCCCTAAGGAACTTATCTAGATGTGTGGTGAGCACTTTGAACCTCCAAGTGCTTCACAGAAGTTTATAACATTGAACAGTGAAAATAAAAAATCATATTTTTTCCACAAAAACAATCTTTACACCCCAATTTTTATTTTCCCAAGGGTAACAAGACCCCAAAAGTTTTTGTGCAATTTGTCCTGAGCATGCTGATACCCCATATGTGGGGGTAAACACTGTTTGGGTGCAAGGCAGAGCTTGGAAGGGAAGGAGCGCCGTTTGACTTTTTCAGCGCAGAATTGGCTGGACGTCATGTCGTGTTTGTAGAGGTCCTGATGTGTCTAAACAGTGGAAACCCCCACAAGTGACACCATTTGGAAATTAGACCCCCTAAGGAACTTATCTAGATGTGTGGTGAGCACTTTGAACCTCCAAGTGCTTCACAGAAGTTTATAACATAGAACCGTGAAAATAAAAAATCATATTTTTTCCACAAAAACGATCTGTTCACCCCAATTTTTATTTTCCCAAGGGTAACAAGACCCCAAAAGTTTTTGTGCAACTTGTCCTGAGCATGCCGATACCCCATATGTGGGGGTAAACCACTGTTTGGGCGCACGGCAGGGCTTGGAAGTGAAGGAGCGCCGTTTGACTGTTTCAAACCAAAATTGGCTGGAATTGAAATTGGACGCCATGTCGCGTTTGGAGAGCCCCTGATACGCCTAAACAGTCGAAACCCCCCACAAATCACACCATTTTGGAAACTAGACCCCTTAAGGAACTTATCTAGATGTGTGGTGAGCACTTTGAACCCCCAAGTGCTTCACAGAAATTAATAAACGTAGAGCCGTGAAAATAAAAAATCATTTTTTTCCTCAAAAATGATTCTTTAGCCCGCTATTTTTTTTATTTTCCCAAGGGTAACAGGAAAAATTGGACCCAAAAAGTTGTTGTGCAATTTTTCCTGAGTATGCTGATACCCCATATGTGGGGTGAAACCACTGTTTGGGCGCATGGGAGTGCTTGGAAGGGAAGGAGCGCCATTTTGTAATGCAGACTTTGATGGAATGTTCTGCGGGCGTCATGTTGTGTTTGCAGAGCCCTTGATGTACCTAAACAGTAGAAACCCCCTGCAAGTGACACCATTTTGGAAACTAGACCCCACAAGGAGCTTATCTAGATGTGTAGTGAGCACTTTGAACCCCCAAGTGCTTCACAGAAATTTATAAACGCAGAGCCGTGAAAATGAAAAATCATTTTTTTTCTCAAAAATGTTTTTTTTAGCCAGCTATTTTTTATTTTCCCAAGGGTAACAGGAGAAATTAGAACCCCAAAATTGGTGTGCAATTTGTCCTGAGTACGCTGATACCCCATATGTTGGGGTAAACCACTGTTTGGGCGCACGGCAGGGCTCGGAAGGGAGGGAGCGCCATTTGAGTTTTTGAACGCCACGTCGTGTTTGGAGACCCCCTGATGTGTCTAAACAGTGGAAACCCCCACAAGTGACCCCATTTTGGAAACTAGACCCCTTAAGGAACTTATCTAGATGTGTGGTGAGCACTTTGAACCCCCAAGTGTTTCACAGAAATTTATAAATGCAGAGCTGTGAAAATAAAAAATCATTTTTTTTCTCAAAAATGATTTTTTTAGCCAGCTATTTTTTATTTTCCCAAGGGTAACAGGAGAAATTAGAACCCCAAAATTGGTGTGCAATTTGTCCTGAGTACGCTGATACCCCATATGTTGGGGTAAACCACTGTTTGGGCGCACGGCAGGGCTCGGAAGGGAGGGAGCGCCATTTGACTTTTTGAACGCCACGTCGTGTTTGGAGACCCCCTGATGTGCCTAAATAGTGGAAATCCCTCAATTCTAGCTCCAACCCTAACCCCAACACACCCCTAACCCTAATCCCAACCCTAATCCTAACCTAAATCCCAACCCTAATTCCAACCCTAATTGTAACCCTAACCTTAATTGTAACCCTAACTCTAATTGTAACCCTAACCCTAATTTTAACCCTAACCTTAATTGTAACCCTAACTCTAATTGTAACCCTAACCCTAATTTTAACCCTAACCCTAATTGTAACCCTAACCCTAATTATAACCCTAATTATAACCCTAACCCTAAGGCTAGGTTCATTTTGCGTTTTACCAGCCCGTTCAACACATAGCGTTGACGGGCTGGTAATGGTATAGCATAACACGATCGCGTTATGCTATACCCACTAGCGCAGAGGAATCAGCAGATGATTCATCTGCGCTAGCGGTGACGGAGCCCAGACGCTGCAGCCAGCGTCCGAGGCTCCGTCACTGAATGATGGCACGTCGCAAACGCATGCCGCTTTACGGCATGCGTTGCGATGCGCCCTCAAATGGGGGTGAATGGCAGCGTTAACGGACTGCGTTACACCGCGTTATACCGCGGTGTAACGCAGTCTGTTATGTTTCGGTAGCTGAGGAGTGCAGGTAAAAAAGCAATACACCAGAGCAGTTGGAATCTATGGATTGCAGTACCCTGACTAACCACCACAACTAGAGGCAGCCGTGGAGCGTTCCTACGTTGGTCCTAGACGCCTCGTCACAGCCTGAGAAACTAACTACACCTAAAGATAGAAATAGGAAAGCTATCTGCCCCGGAGCAGAACCCCAAAGATAATAGAAAGCCCCCAAACATGTAATGGCGGTTAGACAAGAGGAAATACTGACACAGAAAGAAAATAGAATGAGCAAACGCTGGGGCCCAAACTATCTAAATAGAAAAGGACAGGAAGGGTACTTACTGCAATCCCAGAAAACCCTGAAAAACACCAACTCTACTAATTTCAAAATCACCTGAGATCACACGACCTCTACCACCTAAATTAGCTCTCTGGTGTAACAAAATCAAAACAGCAGCCACTGAAAAAAACTGGAAAAAGCAAAAGAACAAAACTCAGTGGCTGAACTAAACTGAGAAGGGCAGAAGCCCCCGGAGGGGACCCAGAAGGCCCCGAAAGAAGTGCAGGACAAAATACAAAAATATAGCAACAACACAAAAGAAGAAAAATTCTTATCTGGTAGCAGGAGATGCAGACACGACACAGCAGGCTACAAGGGAAACTGGAATGAAGGATTCAGACCAGAACAATTGATCACCGGCAACCCTGATGGGAAAATGACTCCCTTATATAAGACCAGTCAGTAACACCTGATTCCCAGTCCTCACAATCTTCACTAGTACCGCTTGTAACCACCAGAGGGAGCCTCTGCTCAGAACTCATCTCAAACCCATTCACAACAGTACCCCCCCTTGAGGAGGGGTCACCGAACCCTCATTTGAGCAACCAGGTCGGTCAGGATGAGTTCTATGATACGCACGGATAAGTCTCCTAGCATGGATGTCCGAAGCAAACACCCAAGAATTGTCTTCCTGACCATAACCTCTCCATTTAACCAAATACTGGAGTCTTCGTCTAGAAAAACGAGAATCCAATATTTTCTCAACCACATACTCCAGATTGCCCTCAACCAAAACAGGGTCAGGAGGCACAGTAGCAGGAACCACTGGCTCAACAAACCTCTTCAACAAGGACTTGTGGAACACGTTATGGATCTTAAATGTCCCTGGAAGAAGCAAACGAAAAGAAACAGGATTAATAATCTCCATGATCTTATAAGGTCCAATGAACCTAGGCTTAAATTTAGGAGATGCTACTCTCATAGGAATATTCTTTGAGGACAACCAGACCAAGTCCCCCACTTTAAACCGAGGACCATCAGTCCTATGCCGGTTAGCAAACCGCTGGGCCTTCTCCTGAGAGAGGGACAACCTCTCCACTACCTGGTCCCAAATCTGTTGCATACGCTCACAACAGAGTCAACACCTGGACAGACAGAAGCCTCCGTCTGTCCTGAAGAAAATCGAGGGTGAAAACCAGAATTACAGAAAAACTGAGACATCAAAGTGGCAGAGCTAGCCCTATTATTAAGAGCAAACTCAGCCAAAGGCAAAAAAGAGACCCAGTCATCCTGATCAGCAGACACAAAGCATCTTAGATAAGTCTCTAATGTCTGGTTTGTTCTCTCAGTTTGACCATTGGTCTGAGGATGAAATGCCGAGGAGAAAGACAATTGAACACCCAGTTTAGAACAAAAAGTCCTCCAAAATCTGGAAACAAACTGGACTCCTCTGTCAGACACAATGTTCTCAGGAATGCCGTGTAAACTAACCACGTGCTGAAGAACAACGGCACCAATTCAGAGGAGGAAGGCAACTTAGGTAATGGCACAAGATGTATCATTTTGGAAAACCTATCACAAATTACCCAGATGGTGGTCATTCTCTGAGAAACAGGAAGATCGGAAATGAAATCCATAGAGATATGGGTCCATGGTCTCTTGGGCACAGGCAATGGCATCAACAAACCACTAGAGCGAGAGCAAGGCTTGGAGCGAGAGCAAGTCCCGCAGGACTGCACAAATTCCCTGACATCGACGAGACAAGGTAGGCCACCAAAAGGACCGACTAACCAAGTCTCTGGTACCAAAAATTCCGGGATGCCCAGCCAATGCGGAACAATGAATCTCAGACATCACACTCTTTTTCCATTGGTCCGGGACAAACAATTTTCCAACAGGGCAGCGCTCGGGCCTATCCTCCTGACACCCCTCCAGAGCAAGTCTCAAATTGGGCGAGATGGCGGAAAGAACTACACCCTCTTTCAAAATAACAGAAGGATCAGATAACTCAGGAGAGTCCGCAAGGAAACTCCTCGAGAGGGCATCCGCCTTAACATTCTTAGTGCCAGGAAGAAAGGAAACCACAAAATTAAAACGTGTGAAAAACAAGGCCCACCTGGCCTGTCTAGGATTGAGTCGCTTGGCAGATTCCAGATAGACCAAATTCTTATGGTCCGTAAGGACCACCACCTGATTTTGGCTCCCTCCAGCCAATGTCTCCACTCTTCAAAAGCCCACTTCATGGCCAACAACTCCCGATTACCCACGTCATAATTACGTTCAGTAGGAGAAAATTTTCGAGAGAAAAAGGCACAAGGGTTACTTTTAGAGGTCTCTGGATCTTTTTGGGACAAAACGGCACCTGCCCCAATTTCAGAGGCATCAACCTCCACCTGAAATGGCAGAGAAACATCAGGCTGCCGTAGAACAGGAGCAGAAGTGAATCTCTGCTTAAGTTCCTGAAATGCAGAGACTGCCTCAGGAGGCCAATTCACCACATCAGAACCCTTTCTGGTCAAATCAGTTAATGGTTTAACAATAACCGAGAAATTACCAATAAATTTACGATAAAAATTGGCAAAACCCAAAAATCTCTGAAGAGCCTTTAATGAAGTAGGTTGGACCCAATCACAGATGGCCTGAACCTTGACCGGGTCCCTTTCAATAACAGATGGGGACAAAATGAATCCCAGAAATGAGATCCTCTGTACGCCAAAAAGACACTTTGATCCCTTCACATACAGAGCATTATCCCTCAAAATCTGGAACACAGTCGAACATGTTTCACATGAGAGTCCCAGTCATTAGAAAAAATCAAGATATCATCCAAATAAACAATCAGAAATTTATCCACAAAATCCCTGAAAATGTCATTCATGAAGGACTGGAAGACGGAAGGAGCATTAGTGAGCCCAAAGGGCATCACTAGGTACTCAAAATGCCCTTCAGGGGTATTGAATGCCGTCTTCCATTCATCCCCGTGCTTAATGCGAATAAGGTTATACGCCCCCCTGAGGTCAAGCTTGGTAAACCAAGTAGCGTTTTTCACCCTGGAAAACAGGTCAGAAATCAAGGGTAACGGGTATTGATATTTCACAGTAATATTGTTCAAGAGACGATAATCAATACACGGCCTTAATGAACCATCTTTTTTGGCCACAAAGAAAAAACCGGCACCTAAGGGTGAAGAGGATGGTCTGATATGACCCTTCTCCAATGATTCCTTGATATAAGACCGCATAGCGTCATGTTCAGGTACAGACAAGTTAAAAAGGCGACCTTTAGGGAATTTACTACCCGGCACTAATTCAATAGCGCAGTCATAGCTCCTATGGGGAGGCAAGGATGCAGATTTACTTTCGCTAAACACATCAGAAAAATCAAACAAAAAGTCAGGAACATCCTGAGCTGGGGGAGGCAGAAAAAACAGGAGTGTTGGTATTAACACATTGGCAGCCCCAACTGGTTACAGACACAGATTTCCAATCCAAAACAGGATTATGAGACTGTAACCAAGGGAAACCCAGCACGATAATGTCATGCAGATTATATAGAACCAAAAATTTGCAGCACTCCTGGTGATCAGGTTCAACCCTCATTATCACCTGAGTAGAAAACTGGGGTTTATTCTCAGCCAAAGGGGTAGAATCGATCCCCAGTAGGGGAATAGACTTCTGTAGGGGTATCAAGGGAAACCCACAACTTTTAGCAAAATCATAATCCATCAGGTTAATAGCTGCTCCAGAATCAACGAAAGCCTGAGCAGAAAATGAGGACAGAGAGCATATCAGAGTGACAGTTAACAAAAACTTAGTCTGAACACTACCCAAGACAACTGAGCGTGCAAAACGTCTTCCTCGCTTAGGGCAGACTGAAATAGCATGAGAGGCATCACCACAGTAGAAACATAACCCATTGCGCTTTCGAAACTCATGACGCTGTGCCCCAGACACCACTCTATCACACTGCATGGGTTCAGAAGCTGGTTCACAAGGCAACACCATCCACGCATACTTCTCCGCTCACGCAAACGTCTGTCAATTTGAATCGCTAATGACATAGAATCATTGAGACCAGAGGGGACAGGGAATCCCACCATAACATCCTTTACATTATCTGACAGACCCTTCCGGAAAAGGGCCGCCAAAGCGTCGTCATTCCATTTGGTCAGGACTGCCCACCTACGGAATCTCTGACAGTATAACTCAGCGTCATCAAGCCCCTGATTTAATGCCAACAAGGTTTTTTCAGCTTGATCAGTGACATTAGGCTCATCGTACAATAACCCCAAAGCCTGAAAAAACGCATCAACATCACTCAAAACAGGATCCCCAGGTATCAGGGAAAAAGCCCAATCCTGAGGATCGCCGCGCAGGAGAGAGATGATAATTTGAACCTGCTGCGCTGCGTTTCCTGAGGACTTAGATTTTAAGGCAAAAAACAATTTACAATTATTTTTGAAATTCTGAAACTTAGCTCGATCCCCAAAAACAAATCTGGCATGGGAATCCTAGGTTCCACAACAGGCAACCTAGCAAGATATGCAGCAATACTCTGAACCTCAGTGGCAAGCTGATCCACACGGCCAGACAACCGTGCAAACTCCATTGGGAGAAAAGATCCTCCCCAGCACCCAGAGATACAGAGGGAAAAAAAAAAAAAAAATGCAACAAACAGAAAAATATCTCTGACAACTCTGACAAACTTTTTTCTTTCACAATATTTTTCCCTTCTGTGAGTACCATACAATTTTCAATTTTTGTTGGCCGGTGATACTGTTATGTTTCGGTAGCTGAGGAGAGCAGGCAAAAAGGCAATACACCAGAGCAGTTGGAATCTATGAGATTGCAGTACCCTGACTAACCACCACAACTAGAGGCAGCCTTGGAGCGTTCCTACGTTGGTCCTAGACGCCTCGTCACAGCCTGAGAAACTAACTACACCTAAAGACAGAAACAGGAAAGCTATCTGCCCCGGAGCAGAACCCCAAAGATAATAGAAAGCCCCCAAACATGTAATGGCGGTTAGACAAGAGGAAATACTGACACAGAAAGAAAATAGTATGAGCAAACGCTGGGGCCCAAACTATCTAAATAGAAAAGGATAGGAAGGGTACTTACTGCAATCCCAGAAAACCCTGAAAAGCACCAACTCTACTAATTTCAAAATCACCTGAGATCACACGACCTCTACCACCTAAATTAGTTCTCTGGTGTAACAAAATCAAAACAGCAGCCACTGAAAAAAACTGGAAAAAGCAAAAGAACAAAACTCAGTGGCTGAACTAAACTGAGAGGCAGAAGCCCCCGGAGGGGACCCTGAAGGCCCCCAAAGAAGTGCAGTACAAAATGCAAAAATATAGCACAAACACAAAAGAAGCAAAAGTCTTATCTGTAAACAGGAGATGCAGACACGACACAGCAGGCTACAAGGGAAACTGGAATGAAGGATTCAGACCAGAACAATTGATCACCGGCAAACCCTGATGGGAAAATGACTCCCTTATGTAAGACCAGTCAGTAACACCTGATTCCCAGTCCTCACAATCTTCACTAGCACCGCTAGTAACCACCAGAGGGAGCCTCTGCTCAGAACTCATCTCAAACCCATTCACAACACCCTAACCCTAAATGCTAACCCTAACCCTAATTATAACAATAACCCTAATTATAACCCTAACCCTAACAGAAAAATGAAAATAAATATAATTTCTATTTTTTATTATTTGTCCCTAACTAAGGGGGTGATAAATGGGGGGGGTATGTACTGTTTTTTTTTTTTGATCACTGTGATAGTTTATCACAGTGATCAAAATGCACTTTCTGGAGAATGAATGAAACTTTTTTTGAATCTGCCGCCAAGCAGATCGGCGGGCGCACTGCGTATGCGCCCGCCATTTTTTTTTTGCAGGAAGAAGACGCCGGGATCCTGGGGCCTGCGGGAGGACGGAGGACACCGGTAAGTATACGGGGGGGGCGATCAGGGACCGGGGGACCTCATTTATTTTATTTTTTTTTTTTTTGCGATCGCAACACCGGGATCGGTGAATACCGACCCGATCATGTTCTCTGGGGTCTCGGCTACCCCCGGTAGCCGAGACCCCAGAGAATATTTGCCCATCCCCCCACCAGCACAGCGGCACTTAGCGGCAGGCGCACTGAGCATGCGCCCGCCATGTTCTTCATCGCGCCGGCCCCGGGGGACACCGGAGGGCCCTGGGGCCACATACAGGACATCGGGGGCCACATGGGGGTCCCGGGGACCCTTTTTCTCTGTCCTCTGATGTCCGATGACCGCCGGTAAAAACCAACCCGATTCATGTTCTCTGGGGTCTCGGCTACCCCCGGTAGCCGAGACCCCGGAGAAAATGCGCCTCTGGGGGGCGCTATTCACTTTTTCCACAGCGCCGTTAATTAACGGCGCTGTGGTTTAAGTACCCTTAATGACCGCCGTTAAAAGGCGTATTGGCGGTCATTAAGGGGTTAAACTGTCTTTAGTGAAAAAATCGTGAATGTGTGGTTTGTTTGGCTCTTTTCTTGCTGAAGGGAGCAAGTTCACCTTTCAAATACTGTATCATTTGTGTGTGTGGGGCGAAGTAATCAGTGAAAAAGCAGTGTATGTTTACAAATGTGTTTGCATATGTGACTCACCTGCAGTGAAGTGTGCAATCCTCCAATGTGCCTGAAATAGGCTTGGCAAGCAATTGTTCAAGCTGGAAAGACCCCAAAGCAAATGTTTGGATTTGTTTGTGATCTCTGTAAGCAGCTTTGTGGTAGTGTGCTTTGGGGTACTGTGGTGCCACCTGCAGGTCATTTTTCCTTACTGCAGGTTTATGAAAATTAATGTTTAAACTGTATTTTGTGATCAAATCGTGGATGTGTGGTTTGTTTGGCTATTTTCTTGCTGAAGGGGGCAAGTTTACCCTTCAAATGGTGTATCATTTGTGTATGTGGGTGCAGTATGAACGGAGATACAAAGTAATCACCGAAAAACAGTGTTTAGAAATAATAGAATAGATGACTCTTCTTTTTATGAAAACTTCTTACTCTACAGAATTATTTTCCCACCAGGCTGAATCTTTTGCACAGCCCTGTATATACACTATAATGATGACATCACACCGCTTGTATAGCGTGGGTCCCTTCCTGACAGCCCCTTGTGGACATCCTGGGTGCAGCCTCTCTGTAATGGCAGCCGCGTTGGTTTACACCCAGCTTTCCCAGATGCAGACAGATGTGCGGAGTGACAACTGGGTAACCGGATGTTGGCCCCAGGATTTTCTGGCTTTTTGTTGCAGGATGTATAAAGCGTCCTCACACGTCGTCCCGCAGTCACGCGGCTTCCCGTCTGTTCCGGCCCAGTGGCGCTGTGTGATTTAACAGGCGAGATGTGAATTGTTACTTGTGTTTGGAAACACAGCAGCCAAGACCTGTGATAATCCGTCTTGTGCCCTAATCCTGACCGGCCGCCCGCACTTCAAAGGAGAAGGCGCTGCCACTGCGGAGGCGGGAAACATCAGCGTAACCAGATGAGACAAAGGTTTCCAAATTGTCAGACGCCATTAGATAATTGGAGCAAAAGGAACCATTGGGCGATTTCACGGAGAGAGTCCGAGGGGCCCAACACCGACCATAGCTTGGGATACCCACAGAATATGGGGGCCACCTCTCAAGCACTAACCATAGGAGTGCAGACCTAAAGCCCCGGGGGGTCACGTTGGTTAATATGTAAGGGTGGCATTGATCATACACCTGTAGGAGCATAATTAGAAGCTTGGGGACCCAAATGCAGAATCTGCCCCAGATCCCCGTCCATCACAGGTCAATAATAGAGATGAGCGGATCTCCTGTAGATCGATTTGGGCAAATATAATTTGGTCCAGTTATAATATTAGGTGCTCTGTATGTACTGTGCGGGTGCTCTGTATGTATTGTGTGTATGCTCTGTATGCACTGTGTGTGTGCTCTGTATGTACTGTGTGGCTGCTCTGTATGTACTGTGTATGTGCTCTGTATGTATTGTGTGGGCGCCCTGTATGTATTGTGTGTGTGCTCTGTATGTACTGTGTGGGTGCTCGATATGTACTGTTTGTGTGCTCTGTATGTATTGTGCGGGCGCTCTGTATGTATTGTGTGGATGCTCTGTAGGTATTGTGCAGGCACTCTGTATGTACTGTGCGGGTGCTCTGTATGTACTGTGTGGCTGTTCTGTATGTATTGTTTGGGCGCTTTGTATGTAGTAGGTGGGCGCTCTGTATGTACTGTGTGGGTGCTTTGTATGCATTGTGTGGATGCTCTGTTTGTATTGTGTGGCTGCTCTGTATGTACTGTGTGGGCGCTCTGTATGTATTGTGAAGGTGCTCTGTATGTATTGTGCGGGTGCTCTGTATGTACTGTGTGGCTGCTCTGTATGTACTGTGTAGGCGCTCTGTATGTATTGTGCGGGTGCTCTGTATGTACTGTGTGGATGCTCTGTATGTACTGTGAGGGCGCTCTGTATGTATTGTCTGGGTGCTCTGTATGCATTGTGTGGGTGCTCTGTATGTATTGTGTGGTTTGTTAGCAGCGGATTAACCAGCGTAACATCCGGAGTCAGCAACAGAGAATGTAGATTTATTTACATCCAGTATAGACAGCTTACAACACAGCATGAAATGTGATCAGCCTGATATCTGCTATGGCTGCAGCATGAAAAACATTACCACAACACAGGAAGAGAAGGAGGAGGCATCCTGTCTGTGAGTGAGGGGTTTTTTTTGTTTACAAAACTTTAACAACCTCACAATATGCACAACATATCAAACAGTACAGTAGTAGTTGTTGCAATACATACAAATCAATATGCATTATTCCAACACCCCCACTCAACAGCTACTTATCCTCTTATTCCCATTGTGGTTCTCAATTCTTGGAACCTGGCTCGTGGCAATGGCTTTGTCATAATGTCAGCTAGCATCTTATCAGTTTCACAATAGACAAACTGAATTATGCCGCGATCTATCAAATCACGTAGATGATGGTGTCTGACGTCAATGTGCTTGGTTCTAGCACTGATCTTTTCACTGCATGCAAGTTTAATGCATCCTTGGTTGTCCTCATAAATCACCGTCGGCTGAGTTGACGGTTTGCCAAGATCGTCCATCAATTGTCTTAGCCAAACGACCTCCTGGCTTGCATAGGCTGCGGACACATACTCCGCTTCTGTGGATGACAAGGCAACAGACACTTGTTTCCTACTAGACCAGGAGATTGAACTTTCTCCAACTTTAAACAAGTATCCGCTTGTGGATTTACGATCATGCGAATCACCAGCCCAATCCGCATCTACATAGCCGGTAAGTTCTAGATCTCCCACTGCAGTTAGTTTTAAATTTACATCTTGCGTTTCTTTCAAATATCGCAGAAGTCTTTTAACAGCATTCCAGTCTCTTTGGCGCGGTTTTTTCCACATATCTGAAAAGGATTCCAACTGTTGTGATATCCGGTCGAGTCATAGTTGATATGTATAGAAGTGCCCCCACTGACGATATTTCTCATTGTTAGGCAACAGGTCATCTTCTTCTTCCAGCTTCAGGTAGGATGGTTCCATTGGGGTTGATATACCTTTGGCCTCTGACATTCCAAATTGATTCAGAATCGAATTAATTTTTGCACTTTGGTTTAGAAGAAAGCTCCTATCTTCCTCTCTCTGGATTAGGATTCCTAGATAATATGTCACACTTCCAAGGTCTTTTGTTTCAAAATGCTGATTCAGAATTTCAGTCATTTTTCCAATTTCTGCGTCTTCTTGATGAACTACAATCACATCGTCCACATATAAGAGAATATACATCCACTTTCCATCTGTATATTTTGTGTATAAGCATGGATCTGCTTGACCTCTTTTAAATCCTTCTTCCAACAAGACTTTATTCATGTTGGTGTTCCATGCTCTTGCTGATTGCTTAAGACCATAGAGAGATTTTTGTAGTTTGCAAACAAGATTCTCTTCACCTCTTTTTACATAACCTTCAGGTTGAGTCATGTATAAGTCCTCCTCAATGTCACCATTTAAGAAAGCAGTTTTTATATCCAAATGTCTGACATACATCTTTTGTACAGCAGCTACAGCTAACAAAGCTCTGAACGTAGTCTGTTTAGCGACTGGAGCAAATGTAGCATCGTAATCTTCGCCATACTTTTGAGAATATCCTTTTGCGACCAACCTTGCTTTAAATCTGTGGACTTTACCTTCAGAGTCATATTTGGTTTTAAAGACCCACTTGCACTTGATTGCCTTTTTGCCCTGTGGTAGCTTGGTGAGTTTCCAAGTTTGGAGTTGATGAAGCGACTTGATATCCTCAGCGGCATCAATCCACTTTGTTCTTTCATGGATAGGTAGTCCTTGCATTTCATCCCATGACTGCGGCTCTGACTCAGGTAGTGTCTTGACAATGTAGGATAAACGTTTAGCTGGTATACCTTTGTTTGATCGTGACGATCTTCTGATTTCAGATTCTTCTGATTTTTCTGTTGTTCCTTCAGTGGTTGAAGAATCCAGCCAGACTTCTTCATCCTCCTTGTTGTTGTCTTGTAATTGTGACTTCAGTTGGACACTGGCGTGATGTCACAAAACTTGGGTGATACAAAGTTCTCATCAATCACTACATCTTGCTTATTGTGACCTTGTTTGTTTCTGGGTGTAGAATCCTATAACCTTTCTGGGTTTCACTGTAGCCTACCAGGAATCCTTCTTTAGCGTGAGATTCCCACTTAGTTCGCTTTTCTTTGGGAATATGTACAAATGCTTTACTTCCGAATATTCTTATGTGGTGCAGTTTTGGCTTTCTGCTGTTCCATTGCTCAAATGGAGTTTTCTCTGTAGCTTTACCTGGTAGTCTGTTCTGAAGATAGCAAGCTGTCATGATTGCCTCACCCCAATATGTTGTAGGCAGATTTGCATCAAATAACATACTTCTTGCACTTTCACATTTACACACATGAACAATCTGATCATCATCTATGCTGAGTGATATGGTACTCTGTGCTTTCTGATCCATCTCTATCCACTCCTGTGGTACTGGGTCAGGTTTAGGCTCCTGTGTGTATTTCCACGTACCTTCCCTTATCAGCAGCATCTTCACTTTGAATTTCCAGGATTGATAGTTCTGGTTATTGAGACTTGGTACTGTAAACTTCATGGAGTTGCTGCTGCTGGTGGCCATCTTTGCTGTCTTTCTTTCTTTTCTTTTCTCTGTGTTCTGGGGATCTCTGGGACTCTAGGACTCTGGGAACTCTGGGCCCATAACCTGTTAGAAGCGGATTAACCAGCGTAACATCCGGAGTCAGCAACAGAGAATGTAGATTTATTCACATCCAGTATAGACAGCTTACAACACAGCATGAAATGTGATCAGCCTGATATCTGCTATGGCTGCAGCATGAAAAACATTACAACAACACAGGAAGAGAAGGAGGAGGCATCCTGTCTGTGAGTGAGGTTTTTTTTTTTTTTACAAAACTTTGTTAACAACCTCACAATATGCACAACATATCAAACAGTACAGTAGTAGTTGTTGCAATACATACAAATCAATATGCATTATTCCAACATGGTTGCTCTGTATGTATTGTGTGGATGCTCTGTATGTATTGTGCGGGTGCTCTGTAAGTATTGTGTGGGCGCTTTGTATGCATTGTGTAGGTGCTCTGTATGTATTGTGTGGGAGCTTTGTATGTATTGTGTGGGCGCTTTGTATGTATTGTGTGAGTGGTCTGTATGTACTGTGTGGATGCTCTGTATGTACTGTGCGGACGCTCTGTATGTATTGTGTGGGTGCTCTGTATGCATTGTGTGGGTGCTCTGTATGTTTTGTGTGGGTGCTCTGTATGTATTGTGTGGATGCTATGTATGTATTGTGTGGGTGTCCTGTATGTATTGTGTGGGCGCTTTGTATGCATTGTGTGGGTGCTCTGTATGTATTGTGTGGATGCTCTGTATGTATTGTGCGGGTGTCCTGTATGTATTGTGTGGGTGCTCTGTATGTTTTGTGTGGGTGCTCTGTATGTTTTGTGTGGGTGCTCTGTATGTATTGTGTGGGTGCTCTGTATGTTTTGTGTGGGTGCTCTGTATGTATTGTGTGGATGCTCTGTATGTATTGTGCGGGTGTCCTGTATGTATTGTGTGGGCGCTTTGTATGCATTGTGTGGGTGCTCTGTATGTATTGTGTGGATGCTCTGTATGTACTGTGTGGATGCTCTTTATACATTGTTTGTGTGCTCTGTGTGCACTATACTGGTGCTCTTTGCACTGTGAGTGTGTTGTATGGAGGGAGGGTAAGTGACTTCCTGGTACCCACATTATCCACTTACCAGTAGGTGGCACCACGGAGGCTGCGCTGTGCAGTGCACAGCTGCATTTCCCACCTGAGTCTTCTTCCTCAGTCCCCACTAGGCTTTTCTTGAAATGTTTCTGCTTGGAGGGTATTCTGCTCATTTTCTTCTTGTCTTTTTTTTATTTCCATGTTTTATTGATCACTATCATAACTACCAAAACCAATTCTGGGCTCCTTGCTGCATGACTACTCCTCAATTGGCTGCTCCTAAAAATCCACTTTGGCACCTGCCGCTGCTGCCGCTATTTAGGGCTTGCAATATACTTTTTTATTTTGTTTTTAGGAGTTTGGACTTTTTGCTTTTTTTTGTCCCATGAAACATTTTAGAGTTTTACTGATTTCTACATTAAACACCTGAAAGACGGGTAATAAAGCAGAAATGTAGCAGCGATATCTGCCAGGAGCGGCGGCGATGATGGTTACCGTATATATGGCATAAAACCGCTAATTCCACGTACTGTGCAAATCGTGAAGGTCACAGACAGCGCCGGCTCCACAGAGTCCGAGATATATACTGGGAGCGCGAGAAAGTATTAGGATTACATACATGGCTAAGCAGACAGTATCACACAGGAGAGGATTAGATACACAGCTCAGCAGACAGTATCACACAGGAGAAGATTAGATACACAGCTCAGCAGACAGTATCACACAGGATAGGATTAGATACATGGCTCAGCAGTCAGTATCACACAGGATAGGATTAAATACACAGCTCAGCAGACAGTATCACACAGGAGATGATTAGATACACAGCTCAGCAGACAGTATCACACAGGATAGGATTAGATACATGGCTCAGCAGTCAGTATCACACAGGATAGGATTAGATACACGGCTCAGCAGTCAGTATCACACAGGTTAGGATTAGATACATGGCTCAGCAGACAGTATCACACAGGATAGGATTAGATGCACGGCTCAGCAGACAGTATCACAGGATAGGATTAGATACAGGGCTCAGCAGACAGTGTCACACAGGATAGGATTAGATACACGCTCAGCAGACAGTATCACACAGGTTAGGATTAGATACACGGCTCAGCAGACAGTATCACACAGGATAGGATTAGATACACGGCTCAGCAGACAGTATCACACAGGATAGGATTAGATACACGGCTCAGCAGACAGTATCACACAGGATAGGATTAGATACACGCTCAGCATACAGTATCACGCAGGAGAGGATTAGATACACGGCTCAGCAGACAGTATCACGCAGGAAGGATTAGATACATGGCTCAGCAGACAGTATCACACAGGTTAGGATTAGATACATGGCTCAGCAGACAGTATCACACAGATAGGATTAGATCACAGCTCAGCAGTCAGTATCACACAGGTAGGATTAGATACACGGCTCAGCAGACAGTATCACACAGGATAGGATTAGATACACGGCTCAGCAGACAGTATCACACAGGATAGGATTAGATAAACGGCTCAGCAGACAGTATCACACAGGATAGGATTAGATACACGGCTCAGCAGACAGTATCACACAGGATAGATTAGATACACGACTCAGCATACAGTATCACCAGGAGAGGATTAGATACACGCTCAGCAGACAGTATCACGCAGGAGAGGATTAGATAAAATGCTCAGCAGACAGTATCACACAGGTTAGGATTAGATACATGGCTCAGCAGACAGTATCACACAGGATAGCATTAGATACAGGCTCAGCAGACAGTATCACACAGGATAGGATTAGATACACGCTCAGCAGACAGTATACACACAGGTTAGGACTAGATACATGGCTCAGCAGACAGTATCACACAGGAGAGATTAGATACACGCTCAGCAGACAGTATACACAGGATAGGATTAGATACACAGTCAGCAGACAGTATCACAAGGATAGGATTAGATACACGGCTCAGCAGAAGTATCACACAGGATAGGATTAGATACACGGCTCAGCAGACAGTATCACACAGGATAGGATAGATAACAGCTCAGCAACAGTATCACACAGGTAGGATTAGATACACGCTCAGCAGACAGTATCACACAGGATAGGATTAAAGTACATAACACGAACAGCTGCTCAGCAGACAGTATCACACAGGAGATAAACACGCCACAGACAGTATCACAAGGATAGGATTAGATACACGCTCAGCAGACAGTATCACACAGAAGGATTAGATACACGGCTCAGCAGACATCACACAGAAGGATTAGATACCGCTCAGCAACAGACACAAGGATAGATTAGATACACGGCTCAGCAGACAGTACACACAGGATAGATAATACACGGCTCAGCAGACAGTATCACACGGATAGATTAGATCACGCTCACAACAGTACACACAGATAGCATTAGATCACGCTCAGCGACAGTATCACACAGATAGGATTAGATACACGCTCACAGACAGTATCACACAGGTTAGGATAGAACAGCTCAGCAGACAGTACACCAGGAAGATTAGATACACCAGCAACAGTATCACACAGGATAGGATTAATACACAGCTCAGCAACAGATACACAGAGAGATTAGATACACGCTCAGCAGACAGTATCACACAGGATAGGATTAGATACACGGCTCAGCAGACAGTATCACACAGGATAGGATTAGATACACGGCTCAGCAGACAGTATCACACAGGATAGGATTAGATACACAGCTCAGCAGACAGTATCACACAGGATAGGATTAGATACATGGCTCAGCAGACAGTATCACCAGGGGAAGGGGTTAGATACATGGCTCAGCAGTCAGTATCACACAGGATAGGATAGAAACACGCTCAGCAGTCAGTATCACACAGGTAGATTAATACAGCTCAGCAAAAATCACACAGGATTAGGATTAGATCACGGCTCAGCAGACAGTATCCCCAAAGGGTAGGATTAGTACAGGGGTCAGCAGACGAGTACACAGGATAGGATTAGATACAGCTCAGCAGACAGTATCACACAGATAGGATTAGATTTCACGGCTCAGCAGACAGTATCACACAGGATAGGATTAGATACACGCTCAGCAGCAGTATCACACAGGTAGGATTAGATACACGGCTCAGCAGACAGATCACACAGGATAGGATTAGATTCACGGCTCAGCAGACAGTATCACCAGGAAGGATTAGATAACGCTCAGCCAGACATTCACACAGGATAGGATTAGATACACGCTCAAGCAGATATCACACAGGATAGGATTAGATACACGCTCAGCAGACAGTAAACACAGGATAGGATTAGATACACGGGTCACCCGACAGTATCCCCACAGGAAGGATTGATACACGGCTCAGCAGACAGTCACACGGAAGGATTAGATACACGGGTCAGAACAGTATCACACAGGATAGGATTAGATACAAGGGTCAGCAGACAGTATCACACAGGAAAGGATTTGATACCGCTCAGCAGACAGTATCCCAAGAGATTAGATACACGGCTCAGCAACAGTATCACAAGGATAGGAAATTTGATACACGGCCAGCAGACAGTATCACAAGGTTTGATTAGATACAGGCTCAGCAGACAGTATACACAGATAGGATTAGATAAAAGGCTCCCGCAGACAGTAAACACACAGGAAGGGTAGATACAGGGTAGCAGACAGTAACCAGGGGAAAGGGTAGAACAAGTCAGCAGACAGTATCACCAAGGGGGGGGGGGGAAGGTTAGAACAGGGGTCGCAGACAGTACACCCGAAAGGGTTAGATCACAGCTAGCAGACGTACACAAGTTAAGGATTAGAACGGGGTCAGAGACGTATCAACGGATAGGGTAGTACGGCTCAGCACAGTACACCCAATGGTTAGAAAAG
>JARQOD010008973.1:0-33325 GCA_033576555.1 Oophaga sylvatica
AACAACGAAAAGGGGATTCATCAGAGAAAATAACTTTACCCCAGTCCTCAGCAGTCCACTGCCTGTACCTTTTGCAGAATATCAGTCTGTCCATGATGTTTTTTCTGGAGAGAAGTGGCTTCTTTGCTGCCCCTCCTCCAGGCCTTGCTCCAAGAGTCCCGCCTCACAGTGCGTGCAGATGCACTCACACCTGCCTGCTGCCATTCCTGAGCAAGCTCTGCACTGCTGGTAGCCCGATCCCGCAGCTGAAACACTTTTAAGAGACGGTCCTGGCACTTGCTGGTCTTTCTTGGGCGCCTGGAGCCTTTTTGGCAACAATGGAACCTCTCTCCTTGAAGTTCTTGATGATGCGATAGATTGTTGACTGAGGTGCAATCTTTCTAGTTGCGATACTTCCCTGCTAGGCCATTTTTGTGCATTGCAATGATGACTGCACGTGTTTCTTTAGAGATAACCATGGTTAACAGAAGAGAAACAATGATGCCAAGCACCAGCCTCCTTTTAAAGTGTCCAGTGGTGTCATTCTTACTTAATCATGACAGATTGATCTCCAGCCATGTCCTCATCAACACCCACACCTGTGTTAATGGAGCAATCACTGAAAAGAGGTTAGCTGGTCCTTTTAAGGCAGGGCTGCAATGATGTTGAAATGTGTTTTGGGGGATAAAGTTCATTTTCTAGCCAAATATTGACTTTGCAAGTAATTGCTGTTAAGCTGATCACTCTTTATAACATTCTGGAGTATATGCAAATTGCCATTAGAAAAAGTGAAGCAGTAGACTTTGTAAAAATTAATATTTGTGTCATTCTTAAAACTTTTGGCCATGACTGTATATATATATATATATATATTATATATACATGTCACAATGACATGTATATAATATATATATATATATATGTGTTCTATGTGTATATATCTATTCTTTCTTTGTGATTGAAATACTATTCTTTTGGATCCATTATATGTCAGTTTTGCAAGCCTGCGAGAAATTCTCGCAAGTCGGATGAAAATCGGATGTTACAAGGTACACACATATGCGACTAAATCGCATCTTTGAAGGAAAATCGGATGACAGAAGGATGTGTGATGTTTGCATTTTGATCTGACAATCGACCGACTAAAATGGACCGATTTTTGTAGTTGTGTGTGACGCCGGCCTAAGGCTTCATTCTGTGAAGGTGGCTCATATGTATTTTATCCCTATTACCCAGAAATAATGACTTTTAATAAATTTCACACCATACCTCTATTGAATCACGGAGGTATGTTTTTTCCCCGACTCAAGCGCCTCACATCTATCCATCATGCCCCTCTGGCCACGGGCGCCGCTTCCTCTGTGTCTCCTCACGTCAATGGCGCTGTGCTGTACATTCATTATTCGGGCATGCGCCATGCGCTCTGCCCTGGAACTTACATCCATGATGTATGGAGATCGCACCTGCGTGTAGTGGATGTAAGTTCCAGGGCAGCGCGCACGGTGCATGCCTAAATAATGATTGTACGCACAGGCGCAATTGACGTGAGGAGACACAGAGGAGGCGGTGCTCGGTGGCCAGAGGGCATGATGGATGGATGCGAGGCGCTTGAGTCGGGAAAAAACATACCTCCGTGACTCAATACAGGTATGGCGCGAAATTTATAAAATTCATTATTTCTGGGGTAATAGGGATAAAAAACAACCAGCCACCTTCACAGAATGCAGCCTTCGTGCTGCTGAAGGTGGCTCTTTTACCTTAATAGGCCCTGGGGGGTGACAGGTTCCCTTTAAGAGACTTAAGCTGCAATCACTTGTGCTACACATAGAAGGGCTTCCACAGAAATTATCATCTCCTATGATCGCTGGCAATGGATCGGCATTCATAGGAGATCTGCAGTGACAATTACGGGGTCATGCCAACCCATCGGTGGCCCGCGATCATGTGACTGTGCCCTAATGGGCAGGATTGTGATGTGCTTCCTGTAAGCGCGTGTTAAATATCACTGTCGGAGATTGACAGTGGCATTTAACATTTTAATAGCTGGGGGTGTTTTATGATTCCACCCATGGCTGTTAGGGGCACATAACAGCTGATCAAATCAGCTGTCATGTGTCAGATAAGATGCAGGCTTGGCGCCGGTGCCTGCATAAGGCCTCATACTCACTGGCTGGAAAAAAATCGGTCCGTTTTCTGCAGGAAAAAAACGGTACATTTGTTGTAAAAAGGCATGCGATTTTGATGCGATTTTAAATCGCACCATGCGTATTCTGTCAGTTTTCCATCTGTATGCAATGCGATTTTAACATGAAGTTTTACATAGAGCATATATCTTTATGTAAAAAGTCATGTAAAAATCACATTGTAACAAAAAAATTTACACAAAAAGCAAATAATTATATATATATATATATATATATATATATATATAAATTATATATATACATCTAATATATATAATATATAATATATATATATATATATATATATATATATATATATAAGTCATACACTTCTACATAGTATAATAGCCGCTAATTCATCCCTGGCATTACTGTAAAATCACACTGACAGCTTTAATAAAGAATAGAGACAATACATATACACACACATAGAATACATATATATATATATATATGTAATTGTGACATATATATATACATATATTTAAGTTCCTAGACTTCTACATACTGTAATAGCTGCTAATTCAATTGCCGGCTTTTGTGAAATCACAGAAGCCGACATGAAATGATACATTGTTTCCACACAGTTAACCATGTCATTTCCTGTATTTTGATATATGGTTTGAACTTACAATACATGAGTGTATTTGTACAAAATTTCAGACATGTAGGGGTTAATTAAAGGTGTAAATTCGTTGAAAAAAAATGCGTGGGCTCCCGCTGTATTTTCTCCACCAGACAGACAAAGCAAGCGAGTGGGGGCAGATAATAATAGCCTAGGGAGGTACATTTTTTTTGTGCCCCCCCGGCTACTAACATCTGACCCCAGACACCCCAGAAAGGGCAAATCTATAATTAGATTCGCCCTTTCTGGCACTTTGCCCGTCTATTCCCATTGCCCTGTAGCGGTGGTGAATGGGTTAATAAGGGGTTAATGTCACCTTGCTATTGAAAGGTGACCTTAAGCCATGTTAATAATTGAGAGCTGTCAATTAGACAACTATCAATTATTAATCCTATTGTATGATAGAAAAATTAAACACACACAGTTTTAATAAAAAATAAGTTTAATGAAATAATCACACAGTTTTTGACCATATTTTATTCTCCTGCTAAAACCATTTCCTGTAATAAAAATAAAATAAAAAAGCAAAATTATTCTTACCAATGCGATGTACAGTCAGGTCCCACGGTGTAATCCATCAGAAAGGGTTAACAGGTTACAGCTTGCAGAGAGCTAATAATGCTGTCTCCGAGCTGTATTCCCATGAATGAATAAGTTACTCTCCCAGCGAAAGAGAGGAATAGATTCATGAATGGAGCTTAATTGATTTATTGCCACTTTCACTTCAGTGACCTGACCTAAGGTGAAAGTGGGATACAATAAATTAAGCTTCATTCATGAATCACATCCTCTCCTGTCGGCAGGAGATAAGCTCATTCATTCAGGAGCTATCAGATGAGCACGCAGGATTACTTGAGCTGCTTATCTGATTGCTAGTTAACCCTTTGTGAAGGATTACATCGTGGACGTGACAGATCGCCAGATAGGTAAGAATAATGTTGTTTTATTATTTTATATTTATTTTAGAAGAACAAGGGCTTCGAACGGATTAAGAGTTAAATAAAAGATGGTCAAAAATATGTTTTTGATTTCATTAAAATTATTTATCTTAAAGTGTGTTTGTGTTTTTTTATTTACTTCAATAGGATTAATAATTGATAGTTGTCTAATGACAGCTCTAATTATTAACATGGCTTAAGGTCACCTTTCAATAGCAAGGTGACATTAACCCCTTATTAACCCATTCGCCACCGCTACAGGGCAATGGGAATAGACGGGCAAAGTGCCAGAAAGGGCGAATCTAATTATAGATTTGCCCTTTCTGGGGTGTCTGGGGCAGATGTTAGTAGCCAGGGGGGCACAAAAAAAATGTACCCTCCCTAGGCTATTATTATCTGCCCCCACTCGCTTACTTTGTCTGTCTGGTGGAGAAAATACAGCGGGAGCCCACGCTTTTTTTCAACGAATTTACACCTTTAATTAACCCCTACATGTCTGAAATTTTGTACAAATACACTCATGTAATTGTAAGTTCAAACCATATATCAAAATACAGGAAATGACATGGTTAACTGTGTGGAAACAATGTATCATTTCATGTCGGCTTCTGTGATTTCACAAAAGCCGGCAATTGAATTAGCGGCTATTACAGTATGTAGAAGTGTAAGAACTATAAATATATAAAATATATGTATGTGTTACAATGACATGTATATATATATATATATATATATGTATTCTATGTGTATGTATCTAGTGTTTTGTGAGCTGTCAGTGTGATTTTACAGTAGCCGGGGATGAATTACCGGCTTTTCAAAGGAGACTGGTGCATATAAAATCGGACAGCACGTGCATGGTGCGAGTGCTGTTCGTTTTTTAATCGCACCCATTGACTTGCATTGGCGATTTTTCATCCCAAAATCGCATCAAATCGCAGCATGCTGCGATTTTTTTCTCACAACAATATCTGATGAGAAAAAAATCGCAAATGAGAATTCACCCATTGACTAACATTGGTCAGATTTGCATCCGAATTTTTTTTCCTCTGATTATCATCCGTTTTCGGCGCCAGTGAGTATGAGGCCTAAAAGGGGGAGACACGACCTATGGTTGTGAAGGGATTAAGGATGGAATAAAACTTACGTTTTTCTGCATGCGAATTCCTATGGTGCCTTTGATTTTCTGGAATTATAATATATGGATATGTAATAATGTGTTTAATTTTTGTAAATAAAATCAGTTGGGCACTGTCCTCAATCTCTCTTGCAGGCTACCTATATTTTCTGAAGTGTAGAACACTGGATCATTCTTAATCATGAAAAAAGGAAGCATATTTTCCATGCCCATCTCTTTATGATTTTTTTTCTTTCAGAAAAATTATTAAAATATACAAATTCTGCAGCACAATTATAATAATAAAGATTACTAAAAGTAAATATTACTGTGTATCACTGTCTCTTGTAGACATGCCACCGAAATTAAAGGCAAAGTCACCAAAGAAAAAGAAAGTGAAGAAGTCGAAGAGTGGGGCAGGTATGGTGCAGCACATGTCATGAATGTTAGTTGTTATACATAGATGTATTAACACAGACCATTATTTACTTATTGATGCCCAATTGACAATATCATCAATAATATTATTATTATTGTATAGTTAATGGCCAGCAGTAATAAATGTATAAAGCTGAAATTACATCTCCTGTGTCTTTTAATAGTTTAGTCACATTGCAACATACATTCTAAGGCCGGCGTCACACTGGCGACAGAATCGGACGACTGCAATACGATGAAAAATCGTATTGCAGTCTGCCCTATGTTAATCTATGGAGCAGCTCCTAGTATCAGATTTTTTGTGGTCCGTTTTAAACGTCCGTGTGCAATCGCAGCATGCTGCGATTGTCACCGATTGTGGTCGACTATCGCCAATGCAAGTCTATGGGAGCGATGAAAAATCTGATTACAAACGGACCGCATGTGTGACTTGCGATTAAATTGCATCGGTGTCCTTTAGAAAAGCCGGCAATTCATCCCCGGCTATACTGTAAAATCACACTGACAGCTTTAATAAAGAATAGAAAGAATAGATATACACACATAGAATACATATATATATATATATATATATATATGTAATTGTGACATGTATATATATATATATATATATATATATATATATATTTATAGTTCCTAGACTTCTACATACTGTAATAGCCGCTAATTCAATTGCCGGCTTTTGTGAAATCACAGAAGCCGACATGAAATGATACATTGTTTCCACACAGTTAACCATGTAATTTCCTGTATTTTGATATTTGTTTAGAACTTACAATTACATGAGTGTATTTGTGCAAAATTTCAGACATGTAGGGGTTAATTAAAGGTGTAAATTCATTGAAAAAAATATGCGTGGGCTCCCGCTGTATTTTCTCCACCAGACAGACAAAGCAAGCGAGTGGGGGCAGATAATAACAGCCTAGGGAGGGTACATTTTTTTTGTGCCCCCCCTGGCTACTAACATCTGCCCCCAGACACCCCAGAAAGGCAAATCTATAATTAGATTCGCCCTTTCTGGCACTTTGCCCGTCTATTCCCATTGCCCTGTAGCGGTGGCGAATGGGTTAATAATGTCACCTTAATGTCACCTTAGTATTGAAAGGTGACCTTAAGGCAGGTTAATAATTGAGAGCTGTCAATTAGACAACTATCAATTATTAATCCTATTGAAGTAAATAAAAAAACACACACACTTTAAGAATAAATAATTTTAATGAAATAAAAACACATATTTTTGACCATCTTTTATTTCACTCTTAATCCGTTCGAAGCCCTTGTTCTTCTAAAATAAATATAAAATAATAAAACAACATTATTCTTACCTATCTGGCAATCTGTCCCGTCCCACGATGTAATCCTTCACAAAGGGTTAACTAGCAATCAGATAAGCAGCGCAAGTAATCCTGCGTGCTCATCTGATAGCTCCTGAATGAATGAGCTTATCTCCTGCCGACAGGAGAGGATGTGATTAATGAATGAAGCTTAATTGATTGTATCCACTTTCACGTTAGGTCAGGTCACTGAAGTGAAAGTGGCAATAAATCAATTAAGCTCCATTCATGAATCTATTCCTCTACTTTCCCTGGGAGAGTAACTGATTCATTCAGGGGAATACAGGTCTGAGACAGCATTATTAGATCTCTGCGACCTGTAACCTGTTAACCCTTTCTGATGGATTACACCATGGGACCTGACTGTACATCGGATTGGTAAGAATCATTTTGCTTTTTATTTTATTTTTATTACAGGAAATGGTTTTAGCAGGAAAATAAAATATGGTCAAAAACTGTGTGATTATTTCATTAAACTTCTTTTTTATTAAACTGTGTGTGTTTGATTTTTCTATCATACAATAGGATTAATAATTGATAGTTGTCTAATTGACAGCTCTCAATTATTAACCTACCTTAAGGTCACTTTTCAATACTAAGGTGACATTAAGGTGACATTATTAACCCATTCGCCACCGCTACAGGGCAATGGGAATAGACGGGCAAAGTGCCAGAAGGGCGAATCTAATTATAGATTTGCCCTTTCTGGGGTGTCTGGGGGCAGATGTTAGTAGCCAGGGGGGGCACAAAAAAAATGTACCCTCCCTAGGCTGTTATTATCTGCCCCCACTCGCTTGCTTTGTCTGTCTGGTGGAGAAAATACAGCGGGAGCCCACGCATTTTTTTTCAACGAATTTACACCTTTAATTAACCCCTACATGTCTGAAATTTTGCACAAATACACTCATGTAATTGTAAGTTCTAAACAAATATCAAAATACAGGAAATGACATGGTTAACTGTGTGTAAACAATGTATCATTTCATGTCGGCTTCTGTGATTTCACAAAAGCCGGCAATTGAATTAGCGCCTATAACAGTATGTAGAAGTCTAGGAACTATAAATATATATATATATATATATATATTATATTATATATAACATGTCACATACAGTGTTTTTATTTATATGTTCTATGTGTATATATCTATTCTTCTTTTGTGATTGAAATACTATTCTTTTGGATCCATTATATGTCAGTTTTGCAAGCCTGCGAAAAATTCTCGCAAGTCGGATGAAAATCGGATGTTACAAGGTACACACACATGCGACTAAATCGCATCTTTGAAGGAAAATCGGATGACAGAAGGATGTGTGATGTTTGCATTTTGATCCGACAATCGACCGACTAAAACGGACCGATTTTTTGTAGTTGTGTGTGACGCCGGCCTAATAATAACAATGATGGTTTTGGTAATGCTCAAGAGATGTATGACGTGTAATCTGTGCCACAATATATGTTTATTGCTTCCATAAATGAAAACCTCTAGGAAGGCTGATAATTACAGACCTATACTTTTCTAAGACAACAATGCTCATTAATTCAGTGCCTCGGGCATGGCGTATGGTACAACTGACGTATCCACTTTATACCAACCCCTGTGTGTATGGATAAGTAAAACAAACCCAACATAGCTATGCTTAAAGATGCTCTCTCATAAATATTTTTATTTATTAAACATGTGTATATGTGCAAGTTGTATAGTGTAAGGCCGGGATCACACATGCAAGGAAATCGTCCGACACTAGCATGTGAAATCCCAGCTCTGGCGCCGGCACTCGGGAGTGGAGTGCGTGGCTGCATGTATTTATATGTTTTTATTTCTGTTAATGTTGATGATTATGGCTTAGAGCCAATGAAAACCCAAAAGTCATTACACTGTGTTCCAAATTATTATGCAAAAATGGTTTAGGAGTGATAAGGTAAGAATTTTTTTGTTTGTCAGTTAGGACCTGTGCACACGTTGCCGATTCCGCCGCCATAGGAATGCATTGAACAGCTTACTTTCCGCATGTGGCTGTGCCCCCCATGCGCAAAGTAAGCGGTTCATGTGCATATGGTACCCAGGGTCTGGAGGAGAGGAGACTCTCCTCCAGGCCCTGGTACCATATCCATGTAAAAACAATAATTAAAATAAAAAATAATGATATTCTCACCTTCCGGCGTCCCCCGCAGCTTTCCTGCCTCTCAGCGACGCTCCCGGCCAATCCCGTTCCCAGTAATGCATTGCGAGAATCACCCCAGATGACGTACAGTCTCGCGTGATACTACGTCATCGGGGTGATTGTCGCAAAGGACGCCTGGGAACGGGATTGGCCGGAAGCGTCGCTGAGAGGCGGGAAAGCTGCGGGGGCCGCTGGAAGGTGAGAATATCATTATTTATTATTTTTTAATTATTTTTAACATTAGATCTTTTTACTATTGATGTGACATAGGCGGCATCAATAGTAAAAAGTTGGTCACACTTGTCAAACACTTGTTTGACTCATGTGACCAACCTGTCAGATCGCTTGTAAAACGCTAGCATTCTGCAAGCTAATTACGCTTGCAAAACGCTAGTTTTTAGCGGCGATACACATACCTATAATATGCGTATTTCCCGTGGCAGGGAGGTGCGGAATTGCCGTGGAAATTTCCATGGCAATTCCGCAACGTGTGCACATAGACTCAAACTCATTGATGGTGATGTGTGTCAGGGCTCTTTATATCACTGTAAGCAATTGCAGACACCTGTGCTAATTAGTTTGGCAGGTGTGTCCAATGAAAGGCAAGACTACTTAAGAAGGCTGTCCCACATTATTAAGCAGCCTACATTTTCTGCCAAAATGGGAAAGAAAAAGGATGTGTCGGCTGCTGAGAAGCAACAAATTGTGGAGTGTTTAGGACAAGGCATGACTACAATCAACATTGCCAAGACACTTCATTGTGATCATCGCACAATCAAGAAGTATGTAGCTGATTCACAGTACACACGTGTGCGTGCTGATAAGGGAAAATTGAGGACTCTTTCCTACAGGCAATTACGTCAGGTTAAAAGAGCAACGGCAAAAAAGCCTTGTCATAGCAGCAGACAAGTTTTTGACTCTGCTGGTGCCTCTAACGCCCCCGAACAACAAGATGCAGGGTCCTTCAGAGGTTTGCAGCTGTGCGTAAGCCATCCTGTCGACCTCCTCTATCCACTGCACACAAGCAGAAACGGCTCCAGTGGGCCAAACAATACATGAAGACTGACTTCAAAACTGTTTTGTTCACCGATTAGTGCCGTGCAACGCTCGATGGTCCAGATGGATGGAGTGGAGGATGGCTGGTTGATGGACACCCCATGCAAACACGGCTACGGCGCCAACAAGGAGGAGGTGGAGTAATTATTTGTGCTGGAATCATGGGGAAAGAGATTGTCGGCCCCTTTAGGATCCTTAAAGGGGTAAAGATGAACTCCATAGTGTATGTTGAGTTTCTCAAACAGCACTTCCTGCCATGGTTCAAGAAGAAGAACCGTGCATTCCGCAGAGAGATCATTTTCATGCATGATAATGCACCATCTCATGCTGCACATAACACATCTGCATCTCTGGCTGCTATGGGCATAAAAGGGGACAAACTTATGGTGTGGCCCCCATGGTCCCCTGACCTCAACCCCATTGAGAACCTCTGGAGCATCATCAAAAGGAGTGTCTATGATGGCGGGAGGCAGTTCACATCTAAGCAACAGCTCTGGGAGGGTATTCTGTCCTCATGCAAAACAATTGAAGCAGAAACCATCCAAAACCTGACAAATTCAATGGACGAGAGAGTTCAGACGCTCCTTTCGAACAAGGGGTGCTATGTGCAAATGTAACATCACCTAGAATAAAGTTTTGAGTTGAAAACTGTTTGATTTCAGTTTGTAATAACCTGCTAATGCTTATAATTTCAAAAATGACCATTTTTTGTTCTTTATTAAAATGAAAAGGTTGAAAACTCTGCTGTGCATAATAATTTGGTACATGCATTTTGAGTGAAGTTTGAGTGTTTAATTTTTAAAAAATATACTGTTATCATAGGCAGTTTGTACAAAAACCTTTCAATTATACTCTAATAGTTATTTGACTGGAAAATTACAATGACTGAAATTCATATAGGTAATTTGGGAAAATCTGAGAAAATATTATTTGCATAATAATTTGGAACACAGTGTAAATGCTGACTTGCTAAAGTAAATTAGCCAATTCATGTTAGATTGATTAAACACGTTTTACATTGTTTGTCTAAATACAGCATTTCTGCAAAGGTCGAACTCATTTTAAATCATCCGATTTTAGAATGAATCTCTTCCAGTATGTCTCATGTTGTGTGCAGGTGTATGAAGCAGGCTCAGCAGCTGAGTGAGCCTTCTTATAGAACAAGCACCTGAATCTAACAGCAACAATCTGAACTAGGTCTGATCACTGGTTTTAACTATTTGTATGCCACTTTCAATTTCTAACACTCAAACTTAAGTGGTTCTAAACTGTGTGGGCATCTGATTGCCAATTGCTCCCTCCCACACCCCTTCAGTCTCCGTGACACAACTGCAGGGTGCCCATGGGTTACCTACTAAAGGCCCCAAACGCCATGTTGGGCTGAGCCTGAGAGTGATAGATCATTCATTTCAATATAAATATTGCAGTACCAAGTAATTGCATTTTATAGTGCAAGGAAAAGCAGTTACAAGTCCTCTAGAAGGACAGAAAAGTGTTAAAAAACTGTTTAAAAAAATAACATTGAAAAGCTGTTAGTTTAAATTGCACCTCCCCCACTTTCTCAATCTGAAATCAGATGTAAAAGTTAACAAAACAAGCATATTTCATTTTGTCACATCCGTAATAGTCAGATATATGAAAATATAGAATAAATTAACCCATAAAGAAATCAAAATACGCCTCCAACAAATGCAATTAAAAGCAATCATAACTTACCATATAATGATACCAATAAAGATTACAGCTTTCCCTGCAAAAAAGTCCTCATACATTTCTTAAGTTCTTAATTTTCTAAAACCATGGAAGTACAAAAAAACTATATGTTTGGTATTGAGATAATTGTGCTGACCTGCAGAATCATATTGCCATTTTTACTACACAATGAGGAAAACCTATAAACAAACCTCAAAAAACAATGGAGGGATTGTATTTATTTCTCACCATCTCACCCCACTCTGAAGTTTTTTATTTTTATTTTTAACTATATATGATAAAATTAATGGTGTAACTTTAACTTATAACTTGGCCCACAAAAACCAGAAGGCTTCATATGGCTATGCCGATGCAAAATTAAAGAAATTTATGGCTCTTAGGAGTATTGACAGAAAAAATGGAAACACAAAAAAATAAAAATGGCTCCAACTCGAAGGACAAAAACTCTTATTCATGTTTAGGTGCTTTTTGTCAAATAATCCATGCTACCCTTCTGATGTCATGTGTTGCTGATCACTTTAGGTTCATTGGAAGAACAGTTTCGTAAAGCAACTCTTGAGGTGGATGTTTTGCAAGACCATCTTGGTAAGTCTCTGTGGACTTTCAATTGTGTTCTCTTCATCTTCTGTATCGATAGCGTGGTTACCACGGCCACTCATGATCAACTAAAAACCTCTGGATCAGCCATCTTTAGTGGTCTGTTAGGCCATGCAATATCAAGGTCTAACTCTTCTCTTGTCAGTGTTATGGTATGTTTTGCAGACCATTAGACCAGTGATCAGACTAATTTTTCTGATACTTCGACTAAGGAGAAAATGTGAACTATTCGTATGGGTACATAGAAGGTGTTTTAGGTATAAATAATATTAAATATATTTGTACACAAAGAATTGGACAAATGGGAGGGTTCATGCACTAAAAATCGTTCAGAGATCATATAGAAAAAGAGGTGCAAGGAAGGACCATGTAGCAGTATAGTAATAAAATATATGTCTTTATTAAAAAATTTTAAATACAGCTGGAGCAAAGATTAAAGCACCAGTCCCAGCAATTGAGATAATAGTAAATAAATATGAATTGTTTGACACAATGTGCAAATTGAGCAAAGAAATGATTTATATAAACATGCATATGCAGAGGAGGGCCAGTGCAAATAGTACCAAACAGTGGTATTACAGAAGATTAATGGACATCCTGTACAGAATCAAACTTAGTATGCACAGTATCTATGATAGCAAATTAGAAATAGAGCTAAAGGTGAAACAATTGCAGATATTATAATATGTCCAATTACTAGAGCTGGGAGTGTGCTAGGACTACAAGATGGATTTCTTCACTGAATGTATCATTTTAATCATTTTAACAGTGGCAACATGACAATGCCTGTAGTTTACTCAGCAAAATCCTGCTGGTACAAGTTGGCTTTAAACAACTGTTAATGTCTATGTCTCAACTTCACAGACATCACTCTCAGCACTAGGCCCATCCCCATCGTAGTCTCTATAATCACCTCTGATCGTTACACTGGCCCTAGCGGGTGTCACTGGTGTTTCCCGCTAGGCCGCAAAACCTAGATATGCGAGTTACTGGGTATACAGTGTGCTTGTTGCACTGTCTGGCTCCATTCCATGAAGCATGGCCCCAGCCCACACCCAGTACCGTACATCTACGCTGGAAGTAATGGCCCACAGGAACAGTCCACTGCTACAGCCGGATCGTCTCCCGAGCCTTGTTCTGGTCACCGTCTTCTACTTGCGCTGCTTATGGCTCTTCTACTGGAGTGGGGTATGTATCTTTAACTGGCCCTGCTTACTGATCTTCTACTAGTGCTGCTTAACGGTCTTCAACAGGCAGTGCTTACGGACTTCCACTGGCGCTGCTTACATACTTCTACTGGTGCTGCTCATGGACCTCTATTGGCGCTGATCACGGATCTCTGCTTGGCACTGCTTACTGACTTATAGTGGCGCTGGCTGCTTACAGACTTCTACTGATGCTGGTCATGGACTTCTCCTGGCACTGGATACGGATCTTCCTCACAGCTCAGGATTTTTACAGCATCTGACTGCTCATGGACCCTTCTGTGGCGGCCACACGACCTGTCCTGGTACAGGTTCTGGCACCAACTGCCTCTCCTTGGCACAGCTAGTTCTTTTATAATTAGTAACTGCAACACAGGTGTCACCTGACCTGGTGTTGTCTTTTACACTCTTCCTCTGGATACATACGTTCCCACTATTCGATTCCCACGACTGTAACTCTTTCTTTACTTTTGCTTTCGCCTTTAACCTGCAAATTGAGGTGTTCGCTTGCAATTACTCAGCTAGGCATCAACTTTAACTGTATTTTTCTCTCTTGTCCATTTCCTTACACAGCCTACTCCAAAACGTAACTCTGGGCTCCATTTTAGTTTGAGACTACTTTACTAGACTGATGCAGAAGAATTAATTTTATAATTAACTCCAACACTATCTACATACATTTTTTGTCATAAAGACTAACTATGTAACAAAACTATTAACTGCCTGTTTGCCTTACCAAAGCTCCCAAATCTCATTTTCAGCTTTACTAACATTGGAGCTCCACTGATATGCGGCAAGGAAGCGAAGATAAAGGAAGGACAACAGTGCACACTAAACCTATGCCTATATTCACACAGCAGTATTTTCATCAGTATTTTACATCCGAATTTGTAAGCGAAAACCAGAAAAGGAACAATCAGATAAAAAGGATAATAGAAACATATCACCATTTCTGCATTTTTCACGCAGTCCTGGTTTTGGCTTACAAATACTGATACGAAATACTGACCAGATACTGAATGTGTGAATGTGGCCTTAGTCTGAGAACAGCACAGCAGCAGTGGAGTCTCTAGCAGATAATATTCAAGAGGGCCATTAAGGAAGCTGAACAATAGGCCTGATTCATGAAGGCGTTTTCACCAATTTTCTGCTGTAAAACACTTTCAAATGTTGCAAGATTTTTACGCAACATGTAGATGAGCAAACATTTTTTAACCTTTGTCGATTCCACACCAGTTTCGCGCAGCTCTGCTAAAGCCGGGGTAGACGGTGTATGGCAACGCCCACCCAACAAATATATGAGAAATTATGGCATGCCTTACCCAAGAAATTATACTCCAGTCCCTGACTAAAGTAAAATTTCTGATGGAGGTGCACACGAGTTGTAAGATGCTCCTAATTCATTAAGTGGTGTGCGCCTCTTAATGAATTTAAAAAATGTGAAAAAACTCCAAAGTCAGCTCACTTCCAAGGAGTCCACTGCAGTGGTGCAGTGGCTAGTAGAGATTAGAGGAATTCCAGTAGCAGGTAGACCCAGTAAAAAATTCCAAGCATTTATTCAAATAGTCATTAAAATCCACAAACACTCCTCCCCCACCACCATTTGTGAGGTTGAAAGGTCTGGATGCATTTTGGATACATGTTCAAAATTACACTAGACCAGCGGTCCTCAAACTACGGCCCGCGGGCCACATGCGGGCCGCCGAGGGCATTTATCCGGCCCCTGTGCCCTGCCGACATTGAACTTCACTACAGTTCAATGCCGACGGACCCTGTAATCGTGGGCGGAACAACAAGGTGGCGAGGAAAGGCGATGCGCGGCCCTCCGTATGCAGCACACACAGACAACGTGATTGTCATCACGCCACCTGTGCCAGTGTGCCAGAAGAAGACGGAGTCAAGCGGGCACCTCTTCAGAGCAGCGGGGGACATAGGTGAGTACTGACTTTTTTTTTTTTTTTAACGCCAGGTCCGGTCTATCATGTCAATTGGGGACCTATGCTGCCTATTGGGGACATTTACCTGCCTTTTGAGGACTATGCTACCTATTGGGGACCTGTGCTGCCTATTGGGGACTACGCTGCCTATTGGGAACTATGCTGCCTATTGGGGACATATACCTGCCTATTGGGGACATATACTGCCCATTGGGGACTATGCTGCCTATTGGGGACATTTACAGTACCTGCCTATTGGGGACTATGCTGCCTATTGGGAACTATGCTGCCTGTTGGGGACATATACCTGCCTATTGGGGACTATTCTGCCTATTGGGGACTATGATGCCTATTGGGGACATATCCCTGCATATTGGGGACATATACTGCCTATTGGGACCTATGCTGCCTATTGGGGACATTTACCTGCCTATTGGGGACCTGTGCTGCCTAATGGGGACATTTACCTGCCTATTGGGGACTATGCTTCCTACTGGGGACCTATTCTGCCTATTGGGGACATTTACCCACCTATTGGGGACTGTGCTGCCTATTGGGGACCTGTGCTGCCTATTAGGGACATTTACCTACCTATTGGGGACTATGCTGCCTATTGGGGACATTTAACTGCCTATTGGGGACTATGCTGCCTATTGGGGACATTTACCTGCCTATTGGGAACTTTGCTGCCTTTTGGGGCTATGCTGCCTATTGGGGACTATGCTGCCTATTGGGGACATTTACAGTACCTGCCTATTGGGGACAATGCTGCCTATTGGGAACTATGCTGCCTATTGGGGACATATACCTGCCTATTGGGGACTATTCTGCCTATTGGGGACTATGATGCCTATTGGGGACATATCCCTGCATATTGGGGACATATACCTGCCTATTGGGGATCTATGCTGCCTATTGGGGACATTTACCTGCCTATTGGGGACCTGTGCTGCCTAATGGGGACATTTACCTGCCTATTGGGGACTATGCTGCCTACTGGGGACCTATTCTGCCTATTGGGGACATTTACCCACCTATTGGGGACGGTGCTGCCTATTGGGGACCTGTGCTGCCTATTAGGGACATTTACCTACCTATTGGGGACTATGCTGCCTATTGGGGACATTTACCTGCCTATTGGGGACTATGCTGCCTATTGGGGACATTTACCTGCCTATTGGGAACTTTGCTGCCTATTGGGGACTATGCTGCCTTTTGGGGACTATGCTGCCTATTGGGGACTATGCTGCCTATTGGGGACATTTACTTGCCTATTGGGGACATTTATCTGCCTATTGGGGACCTATGCTGCCTATTGGGGACATTTACCTGCCTATTGGGGACTGTCGCATCACACCAGTCTGAGCCTGAGGTAAAAGCGGAGTTCCACCAATATGGGCACTGGTGAGGCTGAAATAATATGGACTGGCAAGGCTGCATTGATGGGCACTGATCAGACTGCATTGATGGGCAGTGCAGTCTGTATGTCTCTGTGTGGGCAATTTTATTGCTGGTATAGTTTTTGTAGCACTGTATATATATTGGTATTTTACTAATAGCATTTTGGAATCCCTAGGAAACAGTGATATGAAGAAAGGAAAAAATTCTCTCAGAGTGTAGGATATTCAAAGAACCCATTGAAATATCGGTAAGTTTGTTGATTTAACTTTACTTGTTCTTCATTTTAAATATTGTATTTGTTCCTGTTTAGTTTTTTTACTTCAAAATAAGATATGTGCAGTGTGCATTGGAAGTTGTTCATATTTTTTTAAACTATATTCTGGCCCTCCAATGGTCTGAGGGACTGTGAACTGGCCCCCTGTTTAAAAAGTTTGAGGACCCCTGCACTACACAAACTAAAAAAAGTTGTGTTTTGTCATATCCTTTGGGGGTTCCTCTGGTGGCTGTTGATATTAATGAAGCTGTCTTGACTGACAGAGGCCCTTCAGCTGAGGATTCAGCTGCGGACAATTGGCAATCTGGGAGTGATGACTGGGGAGATTTAATAGAGTAACTTTCCCATGATCCTCGCCGGTGATTAGTTGTCTTTGTCTGGTCCAGTTTGGAAGTCATCTTGCTGCGGTCTCCTGCAACTTTCAGATAAGCTATTTCTTGCTTGTTTCTGTGGTTTTGTTTTCTTTTGTTTTTCTGCCTTCTGAGTGAGGTCAGCCAGGTCCCCCTGCTGGGGCCTGCACTGGTCTCTGTTGCTCAGTTATCTCAGTTCATTTGTTCAGTCCCTGTTATTTCAGTGGCTGCTGGGTAGCTACCTGTTCACACCAGAGTTCTGATATAGCGGGGAGAGATCGTGTGGTCTCAGTATTTTTTGGAATCAGAAGTGTTGGAATTTTTCCTAGGGTTTTGCTGGATTGCAGAAAGTATTCTTTTCTGTCCTGTCATATCTAGACAGTTTTGGGCCCCAGCGTTTGCTTACTCTATTTTCTGCCTGCGTTTGTATTTCATCTTGTCTAACCGCCAATATATGTGTGGGGGCTACCTATTCCTTTGGGGCGCTACTCCGCCGCAGTTAGCTTTCCCCTTTCTATCTCTAGGCTTAGCTAACTTTCCGGCTGTGTCGAGGCGTCTAGGTCATCGTAGGTACGTCCCACGGCTGCTTCTAGTTGTGCGGTTAGTTTAAGGGTCTGCAATCCATTAGTTACCAACCTCTCTGGGTGGCTGGCTGCCTTTGCTATTTTTGTTACTGACCTCCTCGGCTACCATATCATAACAGAATCACCGGCCTAACCTTAATCGTAGGGTACTCAAAAGAAGGAGAGAATGGTAAAAAAAAAATTAAAAAAAAGAGTTTGAGTTTTTTAATTTTTTTTTTATTTTTTCCTCTTTTTCTCTGGGGGCCGCAGGAGGATTTTCTTTCTTCAATGGAGATTGTGCAGTTGTCTGGTCTTGTTGAGCGGCTCGCTACTGAAGCTCGGGGAATTACTGCTTATCTCACTCAATTTTCTGATATGGAACCTAGGATTCCTCTGCCTGATTTATTTTTTGGGGATTGGTCTAAATTTTTGAACTTTAGGAATAATTGTAAATTGTTTTTGCCTTGAAACCTAAGTCCTCGAGGGAACGCAGTTCAGCAGGTTCAAATTGTCATCTCCCTGTTGCGAGGCGAACCTCAGGACTGGGCTGTTATGAATGTGCTAGAGATGGTTTCTGAGCAGATTCTCCCTCTAGTGGTTACAGACAGTACTGAGCCTTTCAGCGAGGAATGGCAATCTGGGATCGCTGACTGGTCTGATATAAGGGAGGTTCCCTCCCATGATGATTGCCGGTGATCAATTGTTCTTGTCTCAGTTGTGGTTCCTGGTTCATTTGGAAGTTTGCTGAGTCTTGCCTGCATCTTCTGCTATCAGATAAGATATTTTCTGCTTTTATTTTTGTGCTTGCTTTTTGCATTGTTCCCTGCACTTCTGTGGAGGTCAGCCAGGTCCCCTCTGGGGGCTTGTGCTCCTCTCAGTTTATCTGAAGCCACTGTTATTTGTTCATTTGCTTTTTCCTGTTTTTTCAGTGGCTGCGGCTTAGTTTTGTTACACCAGAGATCTTATTTTAGGTGGTAGAGATCGTGTGATCTCAAGTGTTTTTGCAATCAGAAGAGTTGGTATTTTTTAGGGTTTTTTTGGATTGCAGTGAGTATCCTTTCCTGTACTTTTCTGTCTAGACAGATTGGGCCCCAGCGTTTGCTCATGCTATTTTCTGTCTGTGTCCGTGCTTCTTCTTGTCTAACTGCCATTACATGTTTGGGGGCTTCCTATTTTCTTTGGGGATCTGCTCCGGGGCAGATAGCTTTCATCTTTCTGTCTTTAGGTGTAGTTATCTCTCAGGCTGTGACGAGGCATCTAGGATCAACGTAGGAACGCTCCACGGCTACCTCTAGTTGTGTGGTTAGTTCAGGGTACTCACAGAAGGGAAAAATAGTGTGGAAAGAAAAAGAAAAAGTTGTCAGAGTTGTCAGAGATTTTTTTTTTCCTGTTTGTTGCATTTTTTCCCTCTTTTTCTCTGTGCTGAGGAAGATTTTTTTTTCTCTCAATGGAGCTTGCACAGTTGTCTGGCTGTGTGGATCAGCTTGCCACTGAGGTTCGGAGTATTGCTACCTATCTTGCTAGGTTGCCGGTTGTGGAACCTAGGATTCCCATGCTAGATTTGTTTTTGGGGGATCGGGCTAAATTTCTGAATTTTAAAAATAACTGTAAGTTGTTTTTTGCCTTAAAGCCTAAGTCCTCAGGGAACGCAGCACAACAGGTTCAAATTGTCATCTCTCTCCTGCGTGGCGACCCTCAGGATTGGGCTTTTTCCCTGACACCTGGGGATCCTGTTTTGAATGATATTGATGTATTTTTTCTGGCTCTGGGGTTATTGTACGATTAACCTAATGTCACTGATCAAGCTGAAAAAACCTTGTTGGCATTAAATCAGGGTCTTGAAGAAGCTGAGTTGTACTGTCAGAAATTCCGAAAGTGGGCAGTCCTGACCAAATGGAATGATGATGCTTTGGCAGCCCTTTTTCGGATGGGGCTGTCAGAGAATGTAAACAATGTTATGGTGGGATTCCCTGCTCCCTCTGGTCTCAATGATTCTATGTCATTGGCTATTCAAATTGACAGACGTTTGCGTGAGCGCAGAGGTATGCGTGAGATAGTGTTGCCTTGTGAGCCAGCTTCTGAGCCCATGCAGTGTGATAGAGTGACTTCTGGGGCTCAGCATCATGAGTTTCGAAAACGCAATGGGTTATGTTTCTACTGTGGTGACGCCTCTCATGCTATTTCAGTCTGCCCTAAGCGGGGAAGACGTTTTGCACGCTCAGTTGTCTTGGGTAGTGTTCAGTCTAAATTTCTGTTGACTGTTACCCTGATTTGCTCCCTGTCCACATTTTCTGCTCAGGCTTTTGTTGATTCGGGAGCAGCTATTAACCTGATGGATTTTGACTTTGCCAAACGTTGTGGGTTTCCCATGATACCCTGCGGAAGTCTATTCCCCTACTGGGCATTGATTCTACCCCTTTGGCTGAGAATACACCCCAGTTTTCTACTCATGTGATAATGAGGGTTGAACCTGATCATCAGGAGAGTTGCAAATTTCTGGTGCTGTATAATCTGCATGACATTATTGTACTAGGTTTCCCTTGGTTACAGTCTCATAATCCTGTTTTGGATTGGAAATCTGTGTCTGTGACCAGTTGGGGCTGCCAATGTGTTAATGTCGACACTCCTGTTTTTTCTGCCTCTCCCCAGTCTCAGGATGTTCCTGACTTTTTGACTGATTTTTCGGATGTATTTAGTGAAAGTAAATCTGCATCCTTGCTCCCTCACAGGAGTTATGATTGTGCTATTGAATTAGTGCCTGGTGGTAAATTTCCTAAAGGTCGCCTTTTTAACTTGTCTGTACCTGAACACGATGCTATGCGATCTTATATCAAGGAGTCATTGGAGAAGGGTCATATCAGACCATCCTCTTCACCCTTGGGTGCTGTTTTTTTTTTGTGGTCAAAAAGGATGGTTCATTGAGGCCGTGTATTGATTATCGTCTCTTGAATGAGATCACTGTGAAGTATCAATATCCGTTACCCTTGATTTCTGACCTGTTTTCCAGGGTGAAAAGTGCTAGTTGGTTTACCAAGCTTGACCTCAGGGGGGCGTATAACCTTATTCGCATTAAGCACGGGGATGAATGGAAGACGGCGTTTAATACCCCAGAGGGGCATTTTGAGTACCTAGTGATGCCCTTTGGGCTCACTAATGCTCCTTCCATCTTCCAAACCTTCATGAATGATATTTTCAGGGATTTTGTGGATAAATTTCTGATTGTTTATTTGGATGATATCTTGATTTTTTCCAATGACTGGGACTCTCATGTGAAACATGTTCGGACTGTGTTCCAGATTTTGAGAGAGAATGCACTGTATGTGAAGGGATCAAAGTGTCTTTTTGGCGTACAGAAGGTCTCATTTCTGGGATTCATTTTGTCTCCGTCTGTTATTGAAATGGACCCGGTCAAGGTTCAGGCCATCTGTGATTGGGTCCAACCTACTTCATTAAAGGCTCTTCAGAGATTTTTGGGTTTTGCCAATTTTTATCGTAAATTTATTGGTAATTTCTCCGGTATTGTTAAACCATTGACTGATTTGACCAAAAAGGTTTCTGATGTGAATTGGCCTCCTGAGGTAGTCTCTGCGTTTCAGGAATTTAAGCAGAGATTCACTTCCGCTCCTGTTCTACGGCAGCCTGATGTTTCTCTACCGTTTCAGGTGGAGGTTGATGCCTCTGAAATTGGGGCAGGTGCCGTTTTGTCCCAAAGAGATCCAGAGACCTCTAAGAGTAACCCTTGTTCCTTTTTCTCTCGAAAATTTTCTCCAACTGAACGTAATTATGATGTGGGTAATCGGGAGTTATTGCCCATGAAGTGGGCCTTTGAAGAGTGGGGACATTGGCTGGAAGGAGCCAAACATCAGGTGGTGGTCCTCACGGAACATAAGAATCTGGTTTATCTGGAATCAGCCAAGCGACTTAATCCTAGACAGGCCAGGTGGGCCTTGTTTTTCACACGTTTTAATTTTGTGATTTCTTTTCTTCCTGGCACTAAGAATGTTAAGGCGGATGCCCTCTCAAGGAGTTTCTTTGCGGACTCTCCTGAGTTATCTGATCCTATTGTTATTTTGAAAGAGGGTGTAGTTCTTTCCGCCATCTCGCCCATTTGAGACTGGCTCTGGAAGGGTGTCAGGAGGATAAACCTGAGCGCTGCCCTATTGGGAAATTGTTTGTCCCAGACCAGTGGAAGAAGAGTGTGATGTCTGAGATTCATTGTTCCGCGTTGGCTGGTCATCCCGGGATTTTTGGTACCAGAGACTTGGTGAGTCGGTCCTTTTGGTGGCCTACTTTGTCTCGTGACGTCAGGGAATTTGTGCAGTCCTGCGGGACTTGCTCTCGCTCCAAGCCTTGCTCTCGCTCTAATGGTTTGTTAATGCCATTACTTGTGCGCAAGAGGCCATGGACCCATATCTCTTTGGATTTTATTTCCGACCTCCCTGTTTCTCAGAGAATGACCGTTATCTGGGTAATCTGTGATAGGTTTTCCAAGATGATACATCTTGTGCCATTACCTAAGTTACCTTCCTCCTCCGAATTGGTGCCTTTGTTCCTTCAGCACGTGGTTCGGTTACATGGCATTCCAGAGAACATTGTGTCTGACAGAGGAGTCCAGTTTGTTTCCAGATTTTGGAGGACATTTTGTTCTAAACTTGGTGTTAAATTATCTTTCTCCTCTGCTTTTCTTCCTCAGACCAATGGACAAACCGATAGAACAAACCAGACCTTGGAGACTTATTTGAGATGTTTTGTGTCTGCTGATCAAGATGCCAGGTCCCCTCCGGGGGCTTGTGCTCCTCTCAGTTTATCTGAAGCCACTGTTATTTGTTCATTTGCTTTTTCCTGTTTTTTCAGTGGCTGCGGCTTAGTTTTGTTCGATTTTAGGTGGTAGAGATCGTGTGATCTCAGGTGATTTTGCAATCAGAAGAGTTGGCATTTTTTAGGGTTTTTTTTGATTGCAGTGAGTATCCTTTCCTGTAATTTTATGTCTAGACAGATTGGGTCCCAGCGTTTGCTCATTCTATTTTCTGTCTGTGTCCGTGCTTCTTCTTGTCTAACCGCCATTACATGTTTGGGGGCTTCCTATTTTGTTTGCAGATCTGCTCCGGGCAGATAGCTTTCATCTTTCTGCCTTTAGGTGTAGTTATCTCTCAGGCTGTGACGAGACATCTAGGATCAACGTAGGAACGCTCCACGGCTACCTCTAGTTGTGTGGTTAGTTCAGGGTACTGCAATCCAATGGGTTCCAGCCTCTCTGGTGTATTGCCGTTTTTGCTTATTCTCCTCAGCTACCATAACACAACACTGGGTCTTTTCCCTGACTCCTGGAGATCCTGTGTTGGCTAATGTTGATGTGTTTTTTCAAGCTCTGGGATTATTGTACGACGAACCCAATGTTATTGATCAAGCTGAGAAAACCTTTTTGGCATTGAATCAGGGTCAGGAAACTGCAGAGTTATATTGTCAGAAATTCCGAAAATGGGCAGTCCTTACTAAATGGAATGATGATGCACTAGCAGCTCTTTTTTGGAAAGGGCTGGCAGAGACCGTAAAAGATGTTATGGTGGGATTTCCTGTCCCCTCGAGGCTCAACGATTCTATGTCATTAGCTATTCAAATTGACCGACTCCTGCGTGAACGTAAAACTATGCGAGAGGTGGTGTTACCTTTCGAACTGGCCCCTAAGCCCATGCAGTGTGATGGGGTTGTTTCTGGGGCTCAGCGTCGAGAATTTCGGAAGCGTAATAAGTTGTGTTTTTATTGTGGGGATGCTTCTCATACTGTTTCCGTCTGCCCTAAATGGGGAAGACAATTTCTCTTGACTATTACCTTGATCTGCTCCTTGTCCACATTTTCCGCTCAGGCTTTTGTCGATTCAGGAGCAGCCCTAAACCTGATGGATTTCGACTTTGCCAAACGTTGTGGGTTTCCCATGGTACCCCTGCAGACTCCTATTCCTTTGCTGGGCATTGATTCAACCCCTTTGTGGGAGAATAAACCCCAGTTTTGGACCCAGCTGATAATGCGGGTATCCCCTGACCACCAAGAGAATTGTAAATTTTTAGTGTTGCACAATTTGCATGACAAAATTGTGCTGGGTTTTCCTTGGTTGCAGACCCATAATCCTGTTTTGGATTGGAAGTCTGTTTCTGTGGCCAGTTGGGGTTGTCAATGTGTTCATGGTGACACTCCGGTGTTTTCTACCTCTCCCCAACCTCAGGAGATCCCCAGCTATTTGGCTAATTATTCTGATGTGTTTAGTGAAAGTAAGTCTGCATCCTTGCCTCCTCATAGGAGTTATGATTGCACGATTGAGTTGGTGCCCGGTTGCAAATTTCCCAAGGGTCGGCTCTTCAATTTGTCTGTACCTGAGCATGATGCTATGCGATCTTATATCAAAAAATCATTGGAGAAGGGTCATATTAGACCGTCCTCTTCACCCTTGGGTGCCGGCTTTTTCTTTGTGGCCAAAAATCTAGACTAATCTGATAAGCTTTTATGAAGGGGTAAGTTCAGGACTGGACCAAGGGAATGCAGTGGACGTGGTGTTCATGGACTTCTCAAAAGCTTTTGATACAGTGCCACACAAAAGGTTGATACATAAAATGAGAACAATGGGGATAGGGGAAAATATGTGTAAGTGGGTTAAGAACTGGCTCATGGATAGAAAACAAAGGGTGGTTATTAATGGAGCACACTCGGACTGGGTCACGGTTAGCAGTGGGGTACCACAGGGGTCAGTATTGGGGCCGCTTCTCTTTAACATATTTATTAATGACCTTGTAGGGGCATACAGAGTAGTATTTCAATATTTGCAGATGACACTAAACTCTGCAGGGTAATAAATACAGAGGAGGATAATTTTATATTACAGGAGGATTTATGTAAACTAGAAGCTTGGGCTGATAAATGGCAAATGAGCTTTAATGGGGATAAATGTAAGGTCATGCACTTGGGTAGAACAAATAAGATGTATAATTATGTGCTTAATTGTAAAACACTGGGCAAAACTGTCACTGAAAAAGACCTTGGTGTATGGGTGGACGACAAACTCACATTTAGTGGCCAATGTCAGGCAGCTGCTGCCAAGGCAAATAAAATAATGGGATGCATTAAAAGAGGCATAGATGCTCATGAGGAGAACATAATTTTACCTCTATACAAGTCACTGGTGCGACCACACTTAAGGGTATGCCACACTAAGCAACATCGCTAACGGGATCGCTAAAAAACGTCACTATTTAGCGATCCCGTTAGCGATGTTGTTGTGTGCGGCATCTGTCAGCGACGAGCTCCCTGCTGAGATCCTGCTGTGATCTCGCTCGTCGCTGGAATCGTTCCGGACCCTATTTTATCGTCGGCGCTCCCGCTGGGTAAGTATTATCGCTGAGTGTGGCACCTTTTATTTAGCGATTTAGCGGTATTTTGTACCGCTAAAGTCGTTAAGGAGATCGCTAACCGCGATAGCGTCCTTAACGACATTGCTAAATAAAGCCGCTACTAGCGATATTAAAACGATCCCGCTAGCGATCGCATAAGTATGCGTCTTTATCGTGATCGCTAGCGGGATAGTTTAGTGTGGCAGTTAGTGTTGAGCATTCCGATACCGCAAGTATCGGGTATCGGCCGATATTCGCGTTATCGGAATTCCGATACTTAATTCCGATACTTTTTCCATATCGTATACCGGAATCGGAAGTTCCCATAATTCTTTGAGAGGCAATGTGATTTTAGTCAGCCAATGAGGAATCCTACGAAGTGTGGGCACATCCTGTAATGCTGCGGTCATCTTAACTAATGGCATGGCTGTGATTGGCTGCTGAAATGATGTCAGAATGCACTATAAAAGGCGCCGCCGCCATTTTAGCGTCACTGTGCTGTGAACTCAGTAAGGGACAGAACGCTACTCTGCTAACTCTGAGGGACAGTTACATATTGCGATTTTGTGTACTACTGTGCTTGAGGCAGGCTAGTTTACCAACCGCTGTGTAAAGCTTCATTTTGCCAGTGTTGTTTTAACAGCTCTGTGCAAGGTGTGTGTGTGACAGTGCAGGTGACGCTGCAGTTTGCTCTGCATCCACCGCTGTTTGTAGGCATCTGCACGTGTCACTGACTCTTTTTTTTTTATTTTATTTAGTGGAATTGGTGCAGCTCCATTATATTAGAAAAAAATCAAATCTATTAGTGTGACGTGCTTCCATCCGTATACAATACATTGGTTGCAAACACTATAGAACTACACAAAGGAGCTTTTCACAGATAGTGAATAGTTGTGTTTCAGTGTTCACTGCAGTCTGTGAGGTTTTGATTTTTTGAGTGCAGATCACGCTCCAGTTAGTTCTTCAACCACTGCCGGTTGTAGTCTGCTGAGCGTGTGTCACTGCCTCATCCTTCACATTTTTCTGTAATTGGTGCTGCTCCATTTTAGTGGAAAAAAATCTAATCTATTAGTGTGACGCGCTTCCATCCGTATACAATACATTGGTTGCAAACACTATAGAACTACACAAAGGAGCTTTTCACAGATAGTGAATAGTTGTGTTTCAGTGTTCACTGCAGTCTGTGAGGTTTTGATTTTTGAGTGCAGATCACGCTCCAGTTAGTTCTTCAACCACTGCCGGTTGTAGTCTGCTGAGCGTGTGTCACTGCCTCATCCTTCACATTTTTCTCTAATTGGTGCTGCTCCATTTTAGTGGAAAAAAATATAATCTATTAGTGTGACGCGCTTCCATCCGTATACAATACATTGGTTGCAAACACTATAGAAGTACACAAAGGAGCTTTTCACAGATAGTGAATAGTTGTGTTTCAGTGTTCACTGTATTCTGTGAGCTTTTCATTTTGTGAGTGCAGATTACGCTCCAGTTTGTACTTCAACCACTGCCGGTTGTAGTCTGCTGAGCGTGTGTCACTGCCTCATCCTTCACATTTTTCTCTAATTGGTGCTGCTCCATTTTAGTGGAAAAAAAACTAATCTATTAGTGTGACGCGCTTCCATCCGTATACAATACATTGGTTGCAAACACTATAGAACTACACAAAGGAGCTTTTCACAGATAGTGAATAGTTGTGTTTCAGTGTTCACTGCAGTCTGTGAGGTTTTGATTTTTTGAGTGCAGATCACGCTCCAGTTAGTTCTTCAACCACTGCCGGTTGTAGTCTGCTGAGCGTGTGTCACTGCCTCATCCTTCACATTTTTCTGTAATTGGTGCTGCTCCATTTTAGTGGAAAAAAATCTAATCTATTAGTGTGACGCGCTTCCATCCGTATACAATACATTGGTTGCAAACACTATAGAACTACACAAAGGAGCTTTTCACAGATAGTGAATAGTTGTGTTTCAGTGTTCACTGCAGTCTGTGAGGTTTTGATTTTTTGAGTGCAGATCACGCTCCAGTTAGTTCTTCAACACTGCCGGTTGTAGTCTGCTGAGCGTGTGTCACTGCCTCATCCTTCACATTTTTCTCTAATTGGTGCTGCTCCATTTTAGTGGAAAAAAATATAATCTATTAGTGGGACGCGCTTCCATCCGTAAAAAAATTTGGGGTTGCAAAAACTTTAAAATCAAAAGGGGGCTTTTCAAGATAGTGAATGTTTTTTTTTCAGGTTCATGTAGTCTGTGGTTTTCATTTTGTATGCGATTACGTCCAGTTTGTACTTCAACCATGCCGGGGTTGTAGTTTGGAGCGTGTGTCACTGTCTCATTTTCACTTTTTCTCTATTGGTGTGCCCTTTTGGGGAAAAAAATTAATCTATTAGTGTGACGCGTTCCCCCCGTATAAATACTTGGTTCAAACACATAGAACTACCCCCAAAAGGGGCCTTTCAAGATACTGCCAGTTTCGCAGGGTTCACGTTTGGGGAAAATAACCACTTTTGGGCCCTTAACTTTTCTGACTTTCTTTAAAATCCCCCAAGATGAAGGTCAGTGAGTAAGGCGTGGTCGGGGTCGGGCCTGGTTTGCAGCAGGGAGAGGACGGGGGGTTTGTGGCTGTGCGCCCCCTGACAACATCCACATTTTTCCCCTGAGCGTTCCTTTATGCGCACTTTTGTAGGGCTAGGTACCCCCCGCGGTGAAGAAAAAAATTAAGCCGTTGTTTTTGGTGGCCCCAAGCATCGACTTCAAAAAACCCCACCTCCTCAGGCCACAGCATTTTTTAAAAAACCTTAGTCTCTTCACCGCCTCCCAAAATTTGGGCCGGGGAGTCAGAAGCTCTGGGAGCCAGCTGAGTTTTGTTCTTTTCCCGAATCTGGGGGTTGGGAAACGGGGGCCCCCCAGCCAAGCAGCATTCTGGAATGTGAAGAAGAGGGGTATGCAGTGATGGCAAAGCTTGCTCTCTGAATCTGAAAAGGCGGGTGACCGTGCCGATGGTCACACCCCCCAGAAGCATCTATGATGTGAGACTCTTTCGTTTCTGTTGACATGGGCGGCCAACCCCCCCAAAACAGCGGGGTTTGGGAAAGGGTATGGTGGGGTATGGGGCCAAGCCCCCAAATGGCGTGAGGAAAAGGGGGGGGGGGGCAGTCTGAGGAAGGATTGCCCCAAAAGGTCCAAAAAGTGGGGGGAGGTGGCTGCAATCGTTTTCTGTAGCCCCTTTTTTTTGGCCCCCCTTCGGACGGGGTTTTTACAACAGCCAAACCGGGCGCTCCCAGGACTTGCTCTGCGTGGTCCTTTTTTTGAACAGTTGCAGATGATATTTGCTATGAAAAAAAAAAACTGTGTAATAAAAAAAATTAAAAAGGTAAAGTGTCAGTAAACCTTAAAACAAAAAATATGTGGAAACAGTGCGGTCAAAGCACTTTGTTGGTTCCAAAACACACTGGGATTAGGGCCAACCACGCAGACCTACATCTTCAGCTCCTTTTGGAGCCCCTTCCTCCATTCACAACAGTGGAAATTTTCCCAAAAGGGTCGCCATGGAAGAACCCCCGTCACTTTTCAGAGCACTGTTTTCACCCACAGGTCAAGTTCCCCCGTCTCCCCCCACACCCAGGCCCAAAACAGCCATGGAGCACAGGCATGGGATAAAAACGGCCAACCGGCAAACACCACGGCACACTCTAATGCGTCTTGCAAAACTCCTGCCCTTTAAATCGTATTTAGCTGGGGGGTGACAGTTCCGTGAATTAATGGCATTGGAAGTCCCACAATACAATTGCCCAGCCGATTTTTTTCACAGGAAGCCGTCCTGGTCTGAAAAGCATGTTGAGGCAAAATTAAAATGCGCTACTAAAAAACCGTCGTAGCAAGGGCCCCCCGACCCCGATGCGTGGACCATAACCCTGGGAGGGGGGATACTTTATCATGCCCTTGGTGAAAATTGTGGAGCGGGTACAGATCTTCGAGTGGGCTGTACGTGTTTTGGCCCCTCCAAGGGGTTGCCGGAAATCAATCTGTCCACATTTTCTCCCCCTCCCTTTCCCGTTCCCCCGAAATTTTCCCCTGCAGGAGCGCACGGTCTACCTCCACATGGACCTGGACGCTTACCGATGCGACCCCTATGAGCACAGCCCGGGGCCAAAGGGGAAAGGCGTTTGAAATTAATTCCCCCGGGGAATCGAAGCCACAAGGCAGGAGGTTGGAACCAAAGCAGGAGAGCGACGTGTGGTTTTTTTCCAGCGAATCTCCAGCCAGGTTGGTAGTGTGTGACAATGGCGAAATTGGTGGCAGCTCGGCCTTGGCAAAAACCCACCAATACCGTTGGGGCAGGCTCAATTGGGGGCAGAGTTTTTAGGGACTATCCGGATCTTGTGCACGCTGCACAAGGTCCGCCTAGGTGCGGCTCATTGGACGTTTCAGCATGGCCAACGCGCATTTTGCTTGCAACGAGATTGGGCCTTCCGAACATCGCATCAATGTGCGTATCCCCCCGGGGGGAAATTAAAATTACATTTGTTGGAGCGGTTTTGTGGCAGCAGCCGCGTTTGGAGTAATCAGCTGCTCAGGCGCAATCAAAGCAATTGCGCCGTCCACCTTCCCCCTTAATGAGTGGGCCACTAGAAGACGGGGCCACGTTTTGCGTTTTTTTGATGGTCAACGCGGTGGCGAGTGCAGATGAGCCTAGTCAAAACTCCCCCCTTATCCCCCTGCTTAAAAAAACCATGCAAGCAATAAGGGATGAGGTTTTGGAAGAGGTGGAGGATGAGGAGTCACAAATTCATATTTTGGAAAAGTCAGCGCAACGTGGCCCCCAAAGGGCGGGCAGGCTCACTTTGTGAGGGGGGTGGGGGAGGAGTAAAGGGGAGGAAGACTCGCTCCGAGGGGGGTAACAACGCCTAGTCAGAGAGGCGAGGGTGGGGGTGAGAGCAGGAAGATACGCCTCTTGCAAGGACAGGTTTTTTTCCCCGTTGGGGGTCTGCAGCACTTTGTTGTTTTTTGCTGCAGTTCCTAAAAAACGACCCCCCCGCCCCCATTCTCACGACGTCTGAATTGGGTTACCCCCCCCCTAGACCCCGCTCCCCCGGGGGAAAAGTCAAAAACCTCACCCAACCTTAAAAGGGGGCGTAAAAGGGGGGGGTTCCAAGACACATGGGGCAACCCCCAATGTTCTACCTTACTGCCGGGCACTGTGCTGCTACTGTTTCAAAGCACTCTGTGGTCGAGGAGTGAGAGAGCTCTGCAACAAGAGGGGCCACGCAGTGCCTCGCAAGGGAAAGACCAGTTGTTCAAAAGGGCCAAATTTTTTTTGGGGGAAGGCCAAAAGTCTACACCATCCGAGGGGGGCCCCCGTCGGGGGAGGCAAGTACCTGATGGGACGACTACTTGGCTTTCCCTCTCGTGTCTCCCGAGGCTTTCCCCTTTAATTTTTGGGGGCTCTAAGCGGATCATGGCCAGAGCTTAGCCAGTATGCTTGGGGTGCTGGCTTGCCCTGTGCCAGTGTATTAGGAGCGCGTTTTAGTGCTGAGGGGGTTTTATAACAGACCTCGCATGCGACTATCCTCGATAATGTAGAACCGGCTTACTTTTTGAAATGAACAAGGCTGGATCTGCCAATTTCTCTGTCCGTTTTCAGATTAAATAATGGTTCGAACGTTTTTTCCTGTTTTGTTATTTTTTACCACTGAATCTACTCCCTGGGCCCCAAAAACCGCCAGTTGCTGCTCAGAAGTGTGGTCCACAAAAAAAAAACAAAAGCTTACTGTTTGGGGGTTAGTAACCCCCGTGTTCCCCGCTGGTCCGGCAAAAAGGCTTTTCCGACACATGGCAGAAAACCATGCCCAAATGCTCCAAAAAGGAAGAGCGTCACCCCTTTTTATGCTGAAAACTAAAAATTGGAAGTTTTGAGGGCCAGAATGATAATTTTTAAAAAAATATGGACAATAAAATTTTTTATCACAGCGCTTTGCACATGTTATTAGAAATGGGAACAAAAAAAAAACATGTTACTTTTAATTTTTTAAAAATTAAGATAAAAGTAATTTAGATTTGAATTATGTTTTTAAAGGGGAATTTATCTGTACCTGTAAGATAAGCACTCAATGGATGTACAATCTTAATCCCCCATCATCATCGAGGGGTTTTATTTATGACAGACTTATAAAAAAAAATATAGCCAACTGTAACTTAAAAAAACCCCCTATAGAAATGGCCGATGTAAAAGGTAAAAATGTCCAATAATAAATTATTTAAACTAGAAATGCATATGCATACGACAATAGGTACTTATCCCCCAAAAGCTGTTGAAACAACCACAAGGGGATAAATTTTAAATGGTATTAGGTTTACGGCATAGTTTTCATGGACAATGTTGATGTAAAACTGTACTCAATTTTAATCAGCGTAACCATTTGGCTTTTTCTTGAATTGTTTTAAAAGGGAACGTAATTTTTTGGTTTTTTAAAGGGGAGTTACACATTAAATTATTTTTGCTGTATTTTTTTTTTTCGTCCCTTGTGGCAATAAAAAAGCCAACATACATTTGATAGTCAGCTAAAGCACACGTACCCTCCTTCCGGGGACATAGGGGAAAGGGGGTTTTGACGGATAAAAATTTTCCAAACAGACATTCTTTTCCCCTTAACACTCTACAAGCAAAAAATGCTGATTTTCAGCCGAGACTTTATTGACTACAGTAAACATGGCATTACCCAAGAGGCTTCCCTTTTGATCAGAATAAATATACCCTTTCATCCGTAGCCTTTGTTTCCCTACACTTGCAGGCCCACAAAAATTTGACAAAAAAAGCCTAAAATTTTTTAAAGGGGTTTTTTTTATTGTACATTTTTGGTCATCAACACATTGATGGTCCAGCGGACATGTATACAGCTATAGAAAGTTGATTTTTAAAATTAAATAATTAAATTGTTGTGACTGTCACAAAAAAATTTTGGGTGATTTGTGAGTGATATTACAAAACCCCTTGTTTCACTATGTTAAATTTAACATTGCTTCCTTAAAACATTTTTTCAAAAAAAAAAAAATGTACTTTTATTTTAAATTTAAACACTATTTTTTGTTACTTTTTTTGGGTTTGTGTTGTTCCCTTTTTTTTGGGATGTGCAAATGGGTTTTGATTTGTATTTCTTTTTTTTCCTTTTTAAAAATTTGAAAACATTGTATCTTTTTTACCGTGTTGCCAGTAGATAGAAAAAAATTTAGATTTAGATCAGCGTTTTATCCTTTTTATGGAAATGAAAAGTGGAAACAAATTGCAAGCTTTCGGTATCATCTTTTCACGGGGGAAAAACTAACTAAAAAAATTAAGCTACTTTTCTTCACAACAGGACAAGGAATATTGCATGGTAAGACAAGTAAGTGCGTGTATCAAACTTCTTATCTAAGGGATAAAAATAAAATTAAACATTTCCTAGATAAGGGTAAAAATTTTGATTGCCTTTTGGGGGTATTTTTTGGGGTTTTCATGACCTGGAAGGGGGTAGACGCAGTTCCTTAAAATTATATAGAATGACATAAATCCATGTGACTTTTTCACAAACAGTGTCAAAGGTCATGATGAGTTAATTCTGAACCTTTGTACGTTTCTATTTTTAAGTTATATTTTTAACAGAAAACCATATCCTGATGCATGACCGGGGGGGCATAAAAATCTTTTGCACGCTAAAATTAAATTTTAAATTTTTCTGTGATTGTGTGGGCGAAATTAAATTTTTTTTCCTTTTTGTTCCGGTTCCCCCACTTTTTCCCCCCTCATTGTCTTAGCTATTCCTGTGTTTTCCGTTTGTGTAGAAATAGTGTTTTCATTTTTTTGGTTTTTTTTAGCCTGATGAAGGGCACTGGAAAACCGAAAGCTTTGAATTTGTTACCATATTTTCGTTTTCCATAACGTTACAAACCCAGGGGGGGGGGTAATATAAAAAATTTTTTATTTTGAATTGAAATTTATCATTTTTTTGTTGTAGTAAAACTTCATTTTTTTTTGTTTGAAAAAACATACATTTTGCAATGGCCACGTACAAGGCAAAAACTCAAATTTTTTTCCTACACCCCCTTG